>NDXB01011941.1:0-19305 GCA_002631895.1 Agapornis roseicollis
AAAACACCAGCTACTAAAGAGAAGAAAAACTGACTGCAACTGCTGAACCCAGGACAGTAACCTCTTCCACTGTTTCACCACACTCATGACAAAGAATTGACACTAGTCACTCTTCCCTTATCTACCAATGCTCTAACTCCATTGTAGAAGACCCCCAAATTTGTCACACACAATTTGCCCTCAGTGAATCCATGTTAGTCATCACCTATCACTTCCTTATTTTCCATGTATCTTAGTGTAGTTTTCAGGAGGATCTGCTCCATGATCTGGCCAGGCACACAGTTAAGATTGATTGGCCTGTAGCTCCTTGGGTCTTCATTTTTACCTTTTTTATAAATAGGGTTTATGTTTCCCATTTTTCAGTCAGTGGGAACTTCACTGGACTGCCACAACTCCTCAAATATGGTGGATAATGGCTTGGTCACATTCACTCACCAGTTCCCTCAGGACCCACAGATGCATCATCTCCTCAGATCCCATGGACCTATGCACTTTCAGGTTCCTTACATGGTCCCAAACCTGATCTTCTCTTAAATCATGTGGCTGTTCATTCTCCCAGTCCCTGCCTTTGCCTTCTACAACTTGGGTAGTGTGGCTGGAACACTTGCTGGTGAAGGCCAAAGCAAGAAAGTTGTTGAGTACCTCAGCCTTCTCCACATCCTGGGTAACTGGGTCTCCCATTTCCTTCTGGAGGGGGTCTACATTTTCCCTGGCCTTACTTTTATCAATGATGTACCTATAGAAGCTTTTCTTGTTGCCCTTGATGTCCCTGGCCAGATTTAATTCTGTCAGGGCTTTAGCTGTATGAACCTGATTCTTGGCTGTCAGACAATTTCTTTGTATTCCTCTCAACCTACGTGTCCTTGCTTTCACCCTCTAGACACTGAAGATTTGATTATTTTATTTTATTTTCACATAGTTTTAAGGGGAGATTAAGGACTCTTGTTTATGGATTTTCTTGTACACTGGAGATATTGTTATATATTTATATTTATTTTATCTATTATATATATTACATATATACATATATATATACACACTGGAGATAGTGTTATATACCAGTTGTTGAAGAGCAAAATGAAAAATAAAAACTCCAAGAGATACTTAATACCATGGGAAAAGGAAGTCAAATCAAAAGTACAGAAGAGTTCTCTGTGACAGAATGGACTCCTCTGGGAGGATGAGTGTCTATATTGCAAAAGATTTTGAGGGCTTTCCAAGCATCATAATTTGGATTCCCATGATTTACATGCTGACTGTATTTCTCTGTTGAAAACGTTATCTATGAAAAAACTTTTATTATTTGATTCTTTTCCTGAACAATCCGCTACTACCACTTTTAGCTTTTATAAACCATTTGGCTTTACTTCATACTCTTCTTCATGGTTTTTTTTTTTATATATTTTATGTCACGAGATGTTTTTTCCTCCCTCCCCAGTAGCTTTTATTACTTTCTTAGTTAACCACATGAGTCCCTTGTCCTTTTTTCCATCATTACTTCTTAGTAGTGGTACATACTAATTTCAGAAATATTTAGATATACTTTCTTAACATTTTAACCTTTGTTACTTCTCTAGCAGGAGCTAAAAATGACAACCCTGGAGGCTTGTATTTTCCTTTTGTGGATGCGGACATAACATTAGTAGGAGGGTTACAGTTTTCTCCATGAAATAAAGATGGCCTTCATATTTTACACACCTAACATCTAATACAATATCCTATAATTCACTTATTTAAGCACTTCTATTCATTTTCATTTTTCTAAATATAAGATACTACACGGAGTGATGAGAGCTTATCTCTACCCTGACTTCTGTTCAGTTCTGCTTTCTCTCAGAAGAATCTATAGCCCATATAATTACGTAAAACACAATCTGCATATGCTGTCTTGTTTCCTAAAAAAAGTAACTTCTATGACTGCATAAGAAAACATGAATATACTGTTCCTAACTTCATCAAATAAAGGACACTAAGATGTAAAATTTTTACTTGTTTTCCTGTTTAAAATTGAGATAAATGCTGGTGTTCTGGTTCCTTCTTTAATGCTAATCAACACAGTCTAAGTTTCAGAGAAGCCTCTGCCCTTGAATTTGCCACTTGTATGATCTTAGCCTAGTTTAATGAGCCCCCTGATTGAGAATATACACGATTTTTCTTCTAGGTTTCTGGGTTGAATTAATTCCATGTTAGTTGTGACTGAAAGTCATTACCATCTGACAGGTGTTCTACGTTGTTATCTATGAAGAGTGAGTTATGGGGTTTTACCTACCCACGATAGCTGAAAGTGAACAGGTGTCTCCATCATTAGACCACCAATGCCAAATTATATCCTTCTTGGGGTTTTATGATGTGAACAGCATCAAAAGTGAGTTCTCCCTCCCTCCATTGAAGCAATCTAGCTGTTACCTGATAACAATAGTTTTGTGTTAGAGGTTGTATGACCATGTCCATGATGTCTCTCAGAATAAATGTAAATTTACAAATAATTGTAAGAAGTACTGCAGCAGCCTGAACACTTAATAATTAAGCAACATTTTTTCATTATTATTCTTATTATTATTAGATCTGACAGAACTACTCATGAAAGGACATCTAGTAAAACATTAATACTAGTTTAAGAAAGCAGCATTTAAAAGACTTTCCCAAGTGGTTTGATCAGAATCTAATTTTTGCTTCCATCAACAAGGTGGTACTGCAATAAAAATTAATGGGACAAAGAAAAGGTAAATTTCTGTGGTTTAATCTCCTGCAAAAATGTGATTTTACTTTGCGTCATTTTACAGGCCTTTAATTCCCTGCTTTAGCGTCCTTTTCCCCCAACTGTTACTGCTGAATGTAGCTGATGGCCATCTTCCTCTTTAACATGATTGTTTTGGGGCAAACACCCTCCAAACGCTTTTGTGTATTCAGTCTGCAGACATGCCATTTGCACTCACATTCTTATTGACAGTTGTTATCCACATCATTTGCCACAGATGGGCCATACAGATGCTACCATACCTTGGACTTCTCTGTCACATTTGTTTAAATGATCACTAACTCTACTGCAGGCAAAGCTTCATTCCACAAACTGTGATTTTAGGCCCAATGACCATAAAAACAAATCTTACCAGTTAATATTGAGGAAAGATTCTGAGTACCTCAGCCTTTTCCTTGTACTTGGTCCCTAGCTCCCTTGGCCTACTGAGCTGCAGGCCCTTGTTTTCCCTGTTCTTTCCTTTTTCCTGATCTTTCCTTTTTC
Source organism: Agapornis roseicollis (assembly GCA_002631895.1). Taxonomy (NCBI): domain Eukaryota; kingdom Metazoa; phylum Chordata; class Aves; order Psittaciformes; family Psittacidae; genus Agapornis; species Agapornis roseicollis. The sequence goes on from NDXB01011941.1 coordinate 3,242, forward strand.
CTGTCATTGTATTTACAGAAGCCCCTTTATACCCCTCAGTTCCATACTTTCAGCTCCAGTGGAAGTTTGGCTTTCCAAACTCAATCCCTGCAAGCTCAGGCAATGCCATTATATTCTTCTTAAGTAGCTTATCCCTAGTTCTACCTTCTGTATACTTTCATTTTGTGTTAGCTCTGTCAGGAGTTCCCTGTGCACCAGTGTCTTTTTGACACCTTCTCCACTCTTCTGGCTGCACATTCTTAAAAGCTTGAAGACACTTCACTGCACTTCCTAGCAGCCTACCCTACCATTTCTCTGTAATCCCATGAGATGAAAGCTCTGAACACACACAGACCTCGAATTCTCTCTGCTTGTTTTCCACAGCATGTACATTTGCATACAGGCTTGAGGTATGGGTGCCCATTCACAGAGATTTCCTAGAGATCTGACAGCCACCTCCATCACGCAATTTCTTGGGTTCCTGGGTACTTCCTCACTGCCTCTGGCATATTAACTTCTCTTCAGTATTTAGTCACTTTTCAGAAACCTACTGTGAAACTCTCCTAAGTTATTGACTCATTAACTGGGCTTTGCCTTGTGTCCTGGGTTTAGCAGTAGCAGTCAGTTTTTCTCCTTCTTAGTAGCTGGTGTAGCACTGTGTTTTGACTCAACACTGATATTTACTCTGACCTAGGACTTTGTGAGTCCCATGCTCTGCCAGGGAGGAGGGGAGGCCAGGAAGAAGCAGGGACAGGACACCTGACCCAAACTGACCAAATTGGTATTCCATATCACAGCATGTCATGCCCAGGATGTAACTAGGAGGCACCTGGAAGGGCTAGTGCTCTGGGGGGTTGGAGGAGGTATCAGTCAGTGCTCGGTTGGGCAGGGTGGGGTGAGTTATCTGTCAATCGGTGGTGAGGTGTTGTATTCTCTTCCCTTGTTATTTCCCTTATCATTATTAGTATTGGTGATAGTAGTCCTGATTTGTGTTATACCTTAGTCATTAAACTGTTCTTATCTCAACCTGTGGGAGTTGCATTCTTTTGATTCTCCTTCCCATCCCTCCAGAAGCAGGTAGAGGGCAAGAAAAGGGGGTTGAGTGAGTGAACGAGATGCGTGGCTGGGTTTAAACCATGACACCTTGCTTGTCAGCTAGATTTTGTCTCTCTTCAATTGTTTTCAGTACTTACTGAGGGTCTCCTGATTGTTAAGCCACAGTCCTTCCAGCAGCAATGGCTGGGTAGACAGGTACTGACTCACAGGATGCATCCAGGCTTGCCCAGTCCTTTCCATGTCACTGCTGAATCCAGATACCATCATCTGGACTCCCCTGACTTTGACGTTAGCCCTCCGAGACCTGTGCTCACTGCTGATGCTCTCCGGGACTCCCTTGGCAATATCATTCATGGCCACATGGATGATAGAGAAGGTTTTATAATCCAAGGGCTGGACAGCATCTCAGCAGCCCCTTGAAAGACCCTTGAAAAAATTATATTTTTAATGAGCCTACAATTTAGCAATTTAGATTTCAAGCCACATAACAACAATCCTCAATTTGAGAAAGAAGAAAATAATGCTAAAAATGAAAGATAAAGAAACAGGAACAGTTAAAGAGCTAAGAGAGAAACCAGTCCTCAAGCCAAAAAAATTTGATCAGTATACCAACAAATAAAAGAAAGAAAATAATTATGTAGTAATCAGTACATGTCCCAAAAGGTAATTACCTTAAACATATATTCATTTATAACAACTGAAAGGGAGAAAAGATGCAAGTCGAAAAAAATAACCTTTTCACAATATACTGGTAATATTTTCTATTTAATTTGACATGAAAGAAAAATATGATATATGAATGACAGCATAACTTTTTTTTTCCATCCAGTTAAAAAGAAGTTCTTTACAGAAAGACTAAGTTAAAAATAAGTAAGTCAGGTTTGATAAAATATTGTATAGGGCAATGCGTTATATTACAATCCATTACAATTTCAGTCATTCAAACCCCAACTGTGCTTCTGTAATAAAACTGAATAGTAAAATAAGACAGAGTTCCATTGATTTCATATATTTCTTGTATATTGTGATACTACATACCACACACACAAAAATCTATAATATATTAAGTAAACCAAACAAGATAACTAAAAAATGTGGCAGAAGATCAAAACCCACTATTTGTCTGTGTAGCTGAACTCTTTTGTGCACTCAGATTCCTTCTACTGATAATAGATAGAACATGAACACTTAATTGAGGAGAAATATTTCACTTGGCCTCTAAAACTTCAGGGAAATTTGGTGCCTAAGTGAGAGAAGCCAGTTCATACACAGAATTAATCACTTTATTCTGCTTCTCTTGGAACATTCAGCCCTGTAGTTCCAGTGCTTCATTAATTTTCATTAACTGCAGATCAAGTGGAGTATTATCCACATTTTACAGAAGCAGCAAACATTAACTAATACACTAAAGGCAAAAGGCTATTATTTGGACATTTAGTTTGTTGGGTATCTAGTTATTTTTTAGCTAGATTTCTGCAAGTATGGTATCATATTATGGATTTTCTATATTAAAGCATAATTTGCACTGAATTATCTGGATTTGTGAAACCACTAGGAATCTTTAATCACTATGTAAGGTCTCTGACTGAGAAGCCAAAACCAAAGAATGAAAACAGTTTTTGTGAAAACTTCAGGCTAAACAACTTGTTCTTTTACCACATAGAAGCTGAAGAGCAGAAGCAAATTAACACACAGTGGTGTATTTCTCTGTCAGGAAATGCCAGTTCATTAGGATTGAAATATTTGGCAAAAGGTATTTCAGAGGCCACATCTTCTTACCAGCTCAGCTTTTTGCAACAGTCTGAACACAATTTTGGCCTGGGAAAATATAATTGTCACTGCTCATATTTGTGACTGGGGATGTGAAGGAACTCACTGTGCTCTACCACTTTGATAGACAGTATAGATAGAGTCCGATTTCTGACAACTTTGACAGTGCCTGGTAAAAATAAAAGCTTTGGCAGGTTAGTTGCAAAGATTAGAGTTCCTATTAAGCAATTGAAAGTTGTAGGTTTCAAGACTGGCCAGTATTTAGCTGATACAAAAGGAAATCTTCTCCCCTTACAATGTGGTTCCCTTGTTATGAACCATGCTAAAAATGGAACAATTTAAGAGGAAAGCAGACAGATACCTTCATCATGCAGAAAAATACCTTATTACTTCCTTGGAAATGTCTGAATAGCTTCCATTTTATTTTTCCACAGTTGTCAATTGTTGAATAACTTTAAAACAACAGTGGAAACTGCAGCCTACCTAAAAAAAAAATCTCAAACTAAAAAAATACCAGAAAAAAAAAAACAACTCAAAATCAAGACTGATGTTGGGATTTAAGCTCTCAAACAATAAACAGGTACTACAACCTCTGTATCTGAAAGCTTTTTTGTACATTTAACTTTGTACTGGTTCAGGTTGGGATAGAGTTAATTTTATTCATTGCATCTCATACGATGGTGGTTTAGATCTGTGACCAAAACAATGCTGATACCACACTATGTGATGTCACTTTTATTATTCCTTTTATTTTCCACCATTCCATTGGGGATGAAAAGGGAAGAGAGTGAGCACGTGTGTGGTATTTAGCTGCATACTGAGCTCAACTCACAACAAACTTACATGTATATTTCAAGAAAAAGAAATAAATGTGAGCATTGTTAATAAAACATGACCTCATATTTTCCTTTCACAATTATCCTTTCATCTGTGCACTAAATAGACATCAATTAGCCCAACCAATTTCAAGAGGAAGAATACTAAGACTGTCAAGTTGTTATGACTGAAGATCAACTGTAACAGATGATGGAATGAAGGCAATCTTTATACTATTGGTATATTCTTGTGCTATTATAATAAATGTATGTCAACAAGAAGTGCCCATGGTCTTCATTTGACAGTGCATCAGAGTAATAAAAATAGGAAAGAGATGTTACATAGCTTTCATAGAACATTACTCGGAAGGGTAATGTGGGTGAAATTAAACTCTTCAATAGTAATTTTAAATTATCAATGACCTAGGCTAGTTCTGTCTTCCTCTCTCTTTCTTTCATTATCTCTTTTTTTCTTTTTCCTTGAAACAATTCTGCATCCTAAGAGGACTACATATTGCATAGAACACATCTTATGTATGTGTGGTTCATTGACCCTTGCCTGGCTGCCAGACCTCCACTCAGCTGCTCTCTCACTCCCGCTCCCTTACAGGACACAGGGAGAAACCGAGATGAAAACACCCATGAGTTGACATGAAGGCAGGGAAATCACTTGCCAATTACTGTCATGGGCAAAACAGATTTGATTTGGGATCTTCTCCATGTGCTTGCAGGGAAATCTCTGCTCTCGCACCTGGAGCACCTCCTCCTCTACTTCTCTCTCACCTTGGTGCTGCTTCTGTATTTTGTCAGGCTTTTATGTTCATCATCCCTTCGCCACCTAACATTCTTTGCCCTTTCTGAAATACCTTTTCCCTGAAGCAATGCCTCCTCAGCTGTGGGGCTCAGCCATGCCCTGTGGTGGGTGGGTTGGATCCAGCTGGAAGTGGCTGTATACAGCACAGGGCAGCCCCAGCCTCTCTTCACAAAAGAGGCCTGCAGCCTGCCCCTCCACTGCCAGCAGCTTGCAAGACACCCTATACCCTGCCTATAGTTTTGTTTAGCCATCAAAGACCTATTTTAAATTTAAATTGTAAAGCTTTTGTTTAAAAGAATATCAAACCAAATAGCTTCTACTAAATTTTAGAATGGAAAGAGAATGAGAGAGGAATAAAAAATGCTTATTACTTTTGCTGGATACTAACATTATGCTTGTTATTCTCACATGCATTGCTTTTTTTACCTCAAAGTGTCCCAGAAGACATTACAAAAATACAAAGGGAAATCAGCCTAGCTCATAGTATGCACATGTAGAATAAATACATGACAGTAGCTTAAGTAATAGAGAAGAAGAAATAGAAGCTAAAAGTTCAAAAACTGAGAAAATGCCAAAGAAATAAATTCAATAAATTAACAAAAAGGAATACATATTCTTCTCTCTAAAATGTCTCTTTCGTTTCTAAATTGCAAAAGCTTTTTTTACACTTTTCGCTGTACAGTATGTATTCTTTATCTTTCTAAGCATGAAAACAATATAACATTCATTGTTTCCATCTTTTCAAGTAATATAGGATCTTCACTGCTCCCAAATGCTGGGTAGTGTCCTAGCCCTCATAAGTCAGTGGGAACACTGTTATTTCTAGTTCATAAAACCTAATTTTACCCTGTAACCATCTAGGTACCCAGTGCTTAGTCATCCCATTTAATATGTTTTCTCTTTTATATTTCTTTTCTATAATAAATATATTTTCTTCTCTATGCAACTGTGATATCAACACTAATAAATACAATTGTCCTGTAGGGAATCTTGCGCAATTTCATAAAAAACTTTGCAAACTTGTAAAAAAGAAAGTTGCAGTCTTTCATGATGCATTCTATAATGGTTTTAGTGTGTGTTGGGGGAGGAAATATTTACTTCTGTATCTAAACACTCTGAGAAAGGCTTCTGAATTATTTTCTGTTTATGGTTTCAGAGCTTTATAATAAACTCACTAATTGAAGGCTTGATCTATAAAAAGGGGAGTTTTAAATCGCCAACAAAATGTGCAATAGCAGGAAGTAAAATAAAGAGGAGTTTAATAAAGAGACTAACATATTTGCTACTCAGATGAGACTGAAAGAACCTCAAAATCTAGAAATTATTATTTTCATATTATTCAAAATATTTTTATAAACATTCCTCAAGAATTTCCTCAGGGGAAAATCAAAAGCAAAAAAAAACCCAAACCAAAAAAAAAAACCAAAACCAACCCAAACACCACCACAACACCCAAAACAAACCCACCTAACAACAAAAACCCCTCAGATTTGGAAATGCTGTACATGACAAAAGAGATAGAAAGATGTTTTCAATGTCCTTGACAAAATACAGTTCCTCTTAAACTAAATACGCTAAGATGATAAAATAATGTGTAATAAAATAAGCATTTTAAAGGCTTATACATGTATTATCATTTATTTCCTCTAAAAGTATTTTTTCTTATGGCTATACTACCAGCTCTAAGAGGCAGATATATAAATATGCACGTTTTTTTGGAAACAGCTTTTATATCACATTAGCACTGAGCCGTTAGCAGCTAGAACAGAACAAAGTAAAAAGTGTGGGTATCCAATTGTATGTGTCAGTGCTATATATGAGAGAACACAGAATTCCTCTATTTTCTAGCAGCATGTGTCAGAAAGGAAAAGCAAAGACTCATTGTCAAAGCAACCCATGTAGTCACATAAAGTAGCCTAGAGACAGCTAATTTTAACAGCCTATCACAATTTGCATAAATTGGGCTCACAGATGTATGATATTTAGTTTCACCCAGCACTGTGGGGCTGTGTCAAAATTCAAATACAATGATTTCTATTACCAAATAACTCACAACAACTATTATGAATTATTCTGTTGATGTAAATTAACACTTGAGAATAAAAACCTTACAAGTACCAGATGCAGCCAACAGAGAAAATAAACACAAACCTCTTCTCATTTTGGTTGATCATTAGGTTTAGACTTGTCAATAAATACCCTGTGATCTGTTGCTGGTAAAGAGTCCACATCTGTGCTTCTGAGTTCACTCTATAGTATATGCAAACCAGAAGAATGCCCAGTGTCTTCCCACTTCTATTTGTTATGATGAGTAGCACTCTGACTTCATAATAAAAAAATACCATGAAATATTCAGAAATGTACTGAATATAACGCACAAGAAAATCTTGGAAACAAAGTTTTTTTACAATACTCATGTGTCTCACAGAATACTCTTTTACACTGTCAAGCAAGTCTTCTTAGTGACCACTGATTGCTGTAAATGGGAATTATTTTCTGTAAGCATGATGCAGTAGTAAAAAAAGGAGGTGATACAGGACTCCAAGAGATGTGGAACCTGTGTGTCTTGTTTCTTGTAAATTGGCTATTTAATAATGGAGATTCTTGTCTGAGCAGTGCTGCTTTGTAAAAACACTTCAATTAATTTTTTGTATTGCTGCAAAAAAAGCAGATACAAAATTGGCTGAATAAGTGGCCCACAAATTAGGTTTATATCTGATGTCAGCTTTAGTCTATATAAAATCTAAAGACTCCTCAAAGTCCTTATGCTGTATCCATATGCATTGGGTTTATGTGGCAATGTTATTACAAAAGACTGTTTACATATATGAGAACAGATAGATCATAATACAATCTATCTTGGCTAAGAAATGTACTATGAAAATCAATATAAATGCAGTTTCTTTTTTTTTATCTTTTATATTTCCAATTTCTTTAGCTTTATCTGATTTGACTAAATTAGAAAGATGAGAATAATTATGTATCTAAGAGAACTACAATGGCTGTAATTTTAAGCATTGTTTTGCACGTGGCTGACAGGTAATACAGAACTGTTTTCAAGAGTTTAGAATCCACAAAAAGAGGTCTTATTTAAAAATATTTCTTAAAATTACTATTTAGGTAGCTAAGATACAAATGATAAACAAAACTGCCCAGAACTTAGAGACCTCATTTTGCCTATGTTCCACACTCCTTTCCAAAAAACAGGAGAAGCAATAACGGCATTTGAGCCCAAGTCATCTGTGCAGCCATGGTTTCTATGGGCTCTGCCTTATACGTGTTCCTGAAAATAAGGCAGGTATGTCTGGAGCCAATAAAGTATTGTTTCTAACATTTGCAGTGGTCCTATCTCCTGCCTCAGGAATTGATCTGAAAAGCAGAGGACCACAATCATCTGGAAAGCCCAAGGCAAACAGTTCTGGCTCCCCTTGAAATAACATTAGAACACCAAAGGAGTTCAGACAGTGACGATGGGCAATGTATTTTAAATAAGACCTTAGGTACAGTGCTGCTGGCAAAGGAATAAATCAAGAAATCCACAAGGCTTAAAGTATTCTGTGCTAAAGTGTTTATTCTATCATTTAAAAAAAAATAGCCCTTACAACGAATCAAAATTATTATGCTATAAAACAGTATAAAATTCTGGTATACAGATATAGGTATACAAAGAGTAATAGAAGGGCACTGAAGTCTGGAATGGCACAAATTAAACCTAGCCACAAAATTCAGCACAAAACAATTGTGGTTTCTTTTTCCTATTCCCAACAGATTTCTCTTATTAAACACTTTGAAATTTTCGCACATTCTATTTCTATTCATTGAGGTTTCTGGTCCATTACTAAAAGATTCTATACAGCCCCATAATCGTCTTAGGACCATTGCGTCATCCACCTCATAAAAAAGCACCCCTAAACATTTGAAATAATTTATTTTCTCACTCAGAACATGAATCAGTACATAGTGCATCCCTTTTCAAACTTATTCCTTTCCAGAAAATTTCTGAGCCAGTTATACAAGAAATAATTATTTTTCCTTGGGCATGTCAATTAAAAAACAATTCATCTCAATTTTTGCTATGCCTAAATGATAGGCATCTGGCTTGGGATAGTTGTGTAGGATCTTTCTTTCCAGAAACATCTGTCTCTCTGCACTAATTATGATGAGATGCTGGATGGCTAGTTTAGATTAGATGCTGAATTTCTGAAAACTGAAGCCAGGGAGATTATCATTCCTCTTGCTACCACAAAGGTGCTTTTTTATGTAAGAGTGTTACCATAGTGATTTACAAGAGCACAAAGAAACACAACATCTTTGCCCTCCTTTGAACCACAGGCGCAATTATATGAAGTTTGTTTATGTGACACCAAAGCTGAGCAAGTGTATACTGAATGTCAGGAGACCTCATTTCCAAGGGTTACACCTGGTGTCAACCACATTTTTTCACCTTCTTGTCATCTCTAGTTATAAGAGATACTTCTTACAGATACCGCAGAACCATAGAAAAGTCTAGGTTAGAAGGGAAATCTGGTTGTCCATGGTCCTGTCTTGAATTTCAGAGTCTGGAATACTATAAGGAGGAAGATTTTGCCAGTTCTCTGCATGACCTAATCCAATGTTAAACTGTTTTCATTATAAAGAAAGGTTTTTTTACATTCAGGCCTACTGCCCTATCACCATGTATCTTTGTGAAAAGGGAATCTCCACCTCCTCTATAATTGTTTTTAGGTATTGGAAGAGTGTAATTACAGTCCCCCTAAGCTTTCTTTTCTCTGAATAAACCCAGTTCCTTCAGTCTTTCATCATATGTAAAATTTTCCAACCTTGGTTGCCCTCCCTGGGATTTCTCCAGTATTTCAATGCCTTTCTTGGACTGGATAGAATAAAAATGGTTTGATCAAGCACAGCTGAGCAACCACCTTCCTTGATCTGTTTACTATGCTGCTGATGCAGTCCAGGATATGCTTTGTCTTCTTTACTTCCAGGGAACAAGCTGCTGATTCATAATCAGAATGCTTACCTCCATGAACACCAGGACCTTTGTGTCAGAGCTACACCCCTGCTTTTCATACTCCATCTTGTGCTGATCCTTGGACTTATTTCCTAGTTGCAGGAATTCCTAGTTATCCTTGTTAAAGTTCATGGAATTCTTGTTGGCCCAGTCACCCAGTCATCCTGCTATGTCTACCTCTCCTCTCAGTTTGGTATCATCCTCAAAGTTGGTATGGGTGCATTCAACCCCATATTCCCAACTGTTTACTGATTGCTAACAGCTGCAGTATCAACTTCAGAGCAACTCCACTTATGAATGGGTGCTACTTTGAACCACCAACTACGACCCTTTGAGACCAGGAATTCAGCTTGTTTTCTATCTATTCTGCGATCCAAACCATACCTTAACCAGCTTGTCAACAAGAATGTTGTGGGAAATCATGTCAAATGCTTAGATACAATCAAGATGCACAACATCCACAGCTCTGTCTACATCCACTGAGCAAGTACTTTCATCACAGAAGACAACTGAGTTTGTCAAGCACAATTTACCTTTGGTAAATTTGCACTGCATTTTCCCATCACTTTTTGCTGTTCACTTTGTCTTTCATGTGCTGGGAAATAATTTCCATGAGGACCTAGTCATTAATTTTCCCAGTGAGGCTTAAGTGAGGCTAACTGGCCTACAGTTTCCTGGACCTTCCCTTTTTGCCTTGTGTATAGATGGATGTATTATCTTCCACAATCATTCAGGAGCCCACCTGACCCTTTCACAGATAATAACAATTTTGCAAGGGTTTTAGCACCCTGCCATGTATTCTGTCAGGCCCTATAGGTGTGTATATGTCCAATTTGTTCAGATGTTCACGTCATCATTCTTTCCTTCATCACTGCCTCTTGGGAAAAAGGCTTTGTGATTGACCTTACCCATGAAGACTGAGACACAGAATGCATTATGTATCTCAGCCTTATTATGCTATTTATGACTAACTTGCAAGTCCAAGTAGTGGACCTACATATTCCTTGTACGTCTGTTTTCTACTAACATAGGTACATGTCGTGGTTTAAACCCAGTTTCTACTCCTCCCCTCTTTCTTTCCTACCCCCCTCCCCCTTCCTCCCTGCTCCCAGAGGGATGGGGAGAAGAATCGAACGAATGCAACTCCCACAGGTTGAGATAAGAACAGCCCAGTAACTAAGGTATAACACAAATCACTACTGCTACCACCAATAACAATAATGATAAGAAAATAACAAGGGAAGAGAGTACGATACCACCCACCAAAAACAAGCCCGACCGGGAAGTGTGTGCCCTTCAGGGTAACTTCCCATTACCTCCCCAGGCATGACATGCTGTGGTATGGAATACCTCTTTGGCTAGCTTGGGTCAGGTGTCCTGTCCCTGCTTCCTCCCGGCCTCCCCTCCTCCCTGGCAGACCATGAGACTCAGAAAGTCCTTGGTCAGAATAAACATTACTTAGCAACAACTAAAAACATTGGTGTTATCAGCTGTGTTCCCAAGCTGAAAGTCAAAATACAGAACTGCATCAGCTACTAAGAAGGAGAAAAATTGACTGCTACTGCTAAACCCAGGATAGTACAGGACCCTTTCTTGCTATTTTACACAACTCTTGCCAATTTGAGCCCCAGCTGAGATTTTGTCCCCCTAATGTCACCTCTGAGTGCTCACATGCATTTCTATATACCTCTTTTGGAGTCTGTCCATTCCCCTCTCATACATTTACTTCTTTATGTTTTGTTTTAGTTTGGTATGTAGTTACTTTTAGTTTAGTTTGTTTATTTGGTTGGTTGGTTTTTATTGGGTTTGCTGTTGTTGCCAAGAGAAAAAACAAGCAAACAAACCAGCCATGTCTTTTTCTTGCAATGGAACAGTTTCATCTTGGAAATTACTAAATTACAACAAACACAATCTTTCTTCAACTTCACTGTTACTATACTGAGTGCTAGCCATTGCTTTACACCTGCCTCAGAAAATATTGCTTTTCTATACAACTGGTTTGAGTTAAAACTCTTCTTAAACTGTAATATCTTTTCCTATGCTAGCAAAACAGAAAGTTCTATTTTTATATATATATATACACATATAAAAAAAACAAGTGAAAATAAACCCACAATTTTTTCTAACAGCTGCATTTAAGTAAATCTTCTGACAGTATGGAGACTTTTTTATATTTCCCATGTTCCTTCAAATATGATTTTACTGGAAGTATTATCCTCATGTGCTTGATAATAATTTGAAATCATGCTAATCTCTGACACAGCAGGTTTTTTGATAGCTTTCTAAAAACCTTAATATCATTGCTTCAGGCAAGGTGACATGTGTAATAACCTTCTATAATTCATGTTTAATACCTGAGTGACAGAGAAATCATATAATGTCCTTGATCCAAAATCCTCAACTATGCTATATCACTCTCCCTCTAAAAAACACTTGTGAAAATTGCTAAACCTAGTCCGAATTTAATAGCGCTAAAAAGTTTTATCAGCATCAAAACTGATATAATTCACAGGCATATCTCCTAATGCCAAATTTATATTTTACAGGATTTTTTACATTCTTCTACACTCTCTTTTCTGCAGTCTAAACATCCAAGAGAGATTTCTACTACTCACATTTCTCCTGTCAAGAAAAATGGGAAGCACTTTGACACATAAAAGAAAACATCTTCATACTGTAGCTTTTATAATCTGTTTATCCTTTGAAGAGGATCTGCAAACACTAACCTTAAGGAAAGTTGCATTTGGCTTGCTGTACCAAGACAGCCATCTTTTAACAATGTTACTGAAATCACATGTGCAAGCATACAAACCTAAATTTTATATCTGCAATGAATGCATAAGTATCTTAAGGAAGTGAAAAAATGTGTATGTGTCTGAAAGAGCTATGTAAATAAAAAAACATTTCTATACAGGAAAAGCAAACGGTCCTGTGTTCTGCACAGATTCTAAAACAGTTAGACATGACTCCTGCCTATGTGTCAGTTTGCAGAGGTGTGCCTGGAAAAACTAAGCTCACAACATATGTGAGTTTCTCTATCATTGGTGTAGTCAAGACACATTTGGTTTCTTTTAGAGTTTATTAAATAGCAACCAGTTCCATTAGGCATTTAGACATACCCTACTCTTTTGAAACAACTTCATATTGCTAATATCTTAAGAAAGAAATTCAGCAGGTATAATTTCTATGTCAGTGCAAATATTCTGTCACATACTCCACCACACTTAATTACCACAATTACCACATTGCTGTTGTACATCACCAGAAATATGCAGATCGTGGGATTATAAGAGAATAACTCTAGGTGGACAATGTAAAGTAGTCTCTGTGAGAAGACTATCTATGTGTCAGTGCCTGAACTACAGGTTCATTGATCTTGGGAGGATATTTATGGTAAGTGTAACTATCTGGTTTCCTTATTCTTGTGTGTTCCCCACTATTGGCACCAGGATATGTAGCTCAACAGAACATTCAGGGGGTATATTTAAAGCCTGAGCAACCGAATGTAGCTTTAAGATTTGAGCAGTGGGGTGAACCAGATAGCTTTCCACCTAGTTTAGTCTACACTTTTGTTTGCAACTAAATGTGTTGGTGTCTACAAACCTAATACATCAACCCCTCAATGGTATTAGTGTAATTTTGCTGTAAATGATGGTAACCAGCTCAACCAGCCTTTAAAAGTAAGGAAAAGGTAAAATGAAGAAGAAAATTCCTGTATTCCAACCAAGGCTAAGTACAAAATTTAGCATTCTTTATTATAATTTCACATTGAAAAATGGTGCATCTTGTATACATTGCAGATGTTAAATATATACATATTGCTGTGTGATTACTACAACCACACTTCCTACAGAATAAAGGTACTTCTGACTTCAGGTTTAAGGACAAAAGGAAGTCACACTAGTGATAAGAAAAAGAAAATATTAGGATGTGTTAGTATGGAAATGCAAATGGAACCAATAACATAAACCTCCACTGAAGTACAGGTGTGTCAGGATTTGTATTTAAATCAGGTATTAGCTCCACATGAGCAAGTACTCATTCCAGGTAAAACTTCAGAGCTATCAGAGAGAAATGGCCTCTCACTGTTGTGTAAAAAAAGCATTTTATAATCAGCTAGATTTATTTTAGTTTTATTTAAAAAGAAAAAAATGAATTGGAAAAACAGTCTGAGATTTCTGTACCACCACCAAAATAGAAATGGATTTTGCTTATTAGGTAGAAGCATAAATAAGAGTTATTTCTTTTGTACAGACCTAATGCTAAATGCCATTCATGCTAAAGAATTATTTATCTGGTGGGGTTTGATGTTTTCTTAATTCTTTCTAAAGCAATTATATTTAGTCTTGTTAATTACAGATATGATAGTTTTTATTGGGTTTATATTCTTCTCTCCAAAAGATAGGTTTATCAAATAAATATTCATAAGCAAATGCACACTATGATTATGTGCCAGGCTTGGTCACAATTTATATCTGTATTACTATTTATATCAAATTCACTAAGGACAGATCAATATCATTACTTTTCTTGATATGTTATTTGTCAAAGGTAGCAGCAGAAGGGAGCTTAATGATTCCCACTAGAGACAAAAGCATTTTACATTCCTCTACTTCATAGCCTTAAGATGGTTGGGTTTACAAGTGAAGAAACACTGACTAAAAGTAGCAGCAATTACACAGTAAAATAAAATGCTTTGATCGTAAAACTAAAGACAGAACTTAAGAGTTAAAGGATTGAGACTCTCCTTATTGTCATATATTTCTTCCATAGTCTTCACCACGGAAATTGTGTTCTAAGAAATAATGTTACACCATAAGAAAATACACATTGTTTTGCAGATTAAGATGGAAACAGATACATGAACTAGGTACTGGACTTCCCATAAAGGAAATAATACTTTCTGTAATGAGAGACCTCATAGCAGCCTTCCAGTATCTAAAGGGGGCTTATAAGGATGCTGGGGAGGGACTCTTCATTAGGGACTGTAGTGATATGACAAGGGGTATCAGGTTCAAACTTAACACAGGGGAAGTTTGGATTGGATATAAGAAAGAAATTCTTTCCTGTTAGGGTGGTGAGATGCTGGAATGGGTTGCCCAGGGAAACTGTGAATGCCCCATCCCTTGAGGTGTTCAAGGCCAGGTTGGACAGAGCCTTGAATGACATGGTTTAGTGTGAGGTGTCCCTGTCCATAGCAGGGGGGTTGGAACTAGATGATCTTAAGGTCCTTTCCAAGCCTAACTGTTCTATGATTCTAAGTTCTTCAGGAGGCTCACAACTAGTGTGATTCCTAGTACAGCCTCTTGTGTTGTNGGTTGGAACTAGATGATCTTAAGGTCCTTTCCAACCCTAACTATTCTATGATTCTATGATTCTAATCTTCCTGAACTCAAACATTAATCTTATTCATCAGAGCAATCCTTGATTTTTTTCTAATGATTTCCATTTTAAGTTGAAAAATAGGATAATCTGAGGCATAATGTGACTCTTTTATTCATCAGCTACTTCAATGGCAAACTTCTGACTCCTGAGCCATGTGTATTAGGCTTTCTGTTAGGGAGGATGGGACACATCTAGCAGAAGGGTGTTCAATACATGATAAGTTTTTGTGTCTTGCTTATATATGAATATTTTGTGCATAGTTCAGCAGGTTGAAAGTAGTAGATATTCCATACTTTTGTAATTCAACATTATTCCATTGAATTCCTTTACACACAGGAAAAGAGAAGAGAGAGAGGAAAAAAAAAAAAAAAAAAATTTTAATTATTTTTAAAANTGCTTATATATGAATATTTTGTGCATAGTTCAGCAGGTTGAAAGTAGTAGATATTCCATACTTTTGTAATTCAACATTATTCCATTGAATTCCTTTACACACAGGAAAAGAGAAGAGAGAGAGGAAAAAAAAAAAAAAAGAGCTTTCTGTCTATCCTGAGAATACTTTCACAGAAAGATATATGGTAATGATCCTTTCAAATTTTAGTAATGCAAATATTTCAGAAATTCACATAGAATTTTTAGGATCTAGAATTACTTGCATATAAGAAAAACCTAAGCCATACTTCCTTGTTCAAAGCATATTTCAGAAAAAAGGTGCTGATCCTGTTAACATCCAAAACCATGGTGAAATTGTAGACAAAGACATTAACATAGAAAGTATACAAGTATGTTTTGGAGTTAAGCCCTTAATGTATGAATCGTGATGTAATTAAGTTCTCAATGACACCTATATAAAAGCTTGACGGGATATTATTTTTGGATCAAAATTTCCATTTTAATATTTAGTATTAAAAATTACTAAGTGTTAAATTTTATGTTCATTTGCTTAGAAAGATTTTAGTTTCAAGAATTTAGAGACTGGATAAATCCAAAAGGTTGATATTGTATGCAAAAAGGTCATGTAATTTAAAGAGAAAATACTCTCCAGGAAAATGTCAATTGAGCTACAAAGTTGCACAGAAATTTATGAAATCTAACATTTTTCTTCTTTTTTTTTTTGTTTTTAATTTTTCAGAATCTTTTGTTTTTACTGTTTCAGAATCTTTTCTAAAACATTTTAGTATTTTTATTTCTCTTTGAGACAGTAATGTTCAATTGTTCTGTTGGGGGGGGGGGGGTT
>NDXB01011941.1:19420-39797 GCA_002631895.1 Agapornis roseicollis
TGTTGGGGGGGGGGGTGTTGGTTTTTT
The DNA here is from genome assembly GCA_002631895.1 of Agapornis roseicollis. Classification (NCBI taxonomy): domain Eukaryota; kingdom Metazoa; phylum Chordata; class Aves; order Psittaciformes; family Psittacidae; genus Agapornis; species Agapornis roseicollis. The sequence goes on from NDXB01011941.1 coordinate 19,448, forward strand.
TTGTGATCCATTGTGCTGTATGCTGCGGAAGAAACTAAGAAACAGGATTTTTTTTTTATGTCCTCTTATCTCCAAGGTTTAAACTAATTTACATTTCCTTTCTGATCAGCACTGAATAACATACTTCAGTTTTCAAAACATATAAAATGCTTTAGAGACTTTCATGTATATTTAATACAAGTGATAGCCTGCTGTTTATTGCCTGAGTAGTTTTTAATACTGTGAAACAATGAAAATGTCTCTTATTAATTGCTTTTGAAAAATACTCATCTATTGGGTAAGGTTTTGCCACTCTGTTTTCCTTTTAAAGACATGCCAAGATAATGAATGAACATTTAAACTAACATAAAGCAGTGCATTTAAAGAATTTTAATGCTTGTAAGATACATTTAAGAAATATATAGATTACTTCATAAAAATTTTATATACCAAAGTATTGCAAATGATCTCCAGGTTTGCAAGTTTAATTTTAAAGTAGAAAAACATGGTTTTAGCATATTTCATTAATCATTTTCACTTTTGTGCACAGCAGGTTTACCCATGCAGAGAAATTAAAAACAAAACAAAACAAAACAAACAAACCCACGTTAGGAAAATATTGCAATTCATTTTTTTTTGTCTAAGTCTTTAGTGTCACTAAACTTACTTACTTAACTATATTACATGCTTAGTCTGTGTAGAAGTGCAGTGTCTCTCTTTCTCCACTGGATTTATTAGCTTAACTTTCAGACTGATGATTTAGTGCAGCAAAACCACCATAACCTACCCAGCATAGCATAGCATTTTATCTTCCATTCCCTGAATTAAAACCGCACAAACACTACAACTGTGTAAGTTGCTAAAATGCCATTGCAAATTGCAGAGGAAATATTGATGGCTCTTATTAAGAATATTGACTTGGGATTTTATTGTGGTTTCTTGGATTATTTTTTGTTTGGTTGGTTGGGTTATTTTTTAACTCTTATAATGAAAATTTTCAAGTTTCATTCAATTATTTGTTTCAGTTGTTTGTTTGAAAAACGTATTGCACAAGGCCTGCTTTACCAGATTTCCCTTTTCCTGTATCATGTGTATATTGAAGTCTGAATACTAGGCATGAGTTAAAGTATTTGTACCATCCATACTGGCATAAATTAGAAAGCATTTTTCTTCATGAAGAAAAAAATATCAAAACTGTGTGTCTAGGTGTTTGAGATGCAGATTACCTTCCTATAGACTTTGACACTGTCATTCAGAAAGCTCAAAAATTCCTGGGTAAAAAAGAGTTACAATATTTATCGATGTAGACCTTTTTGTTTTCTCATAAGACAGTCAGTTCCAGAACTGATGTGCATTCTAATAATTCAATTGTGGTTGACAGGTTTCCATCTTAAAACCATTATGGCACTGGTATTCTGTGTGAAGAAAAATTACAGTAACTATTGTTTAGGGTAGAACTATTTATTACCTTCCTGTAGAACTTAAATCAACAAGTTTAGACTGGGTTTTTTTATTTTTCTCATAAAATATTCCTTAGAAACCTCAGTGGTGCTTGTACTATGGTACTGTTGTGCATGATCTTATTCATTCCCCAAGGCTACTGTGTTCATCTATACATTTCAATTTAATTTCTCTATTGGTATGTGTTGCCATTTCATGAGTGAATTTTTACATCTGGGGTTCATCTCTATTTTGATAATGATAATAAAAATTTCTATTGCTTATGCTATTGCTAATATTATGATCAGGATTTAGAAAGGGAATATTATCAAGAGCAGTAGAATATCTATAAAATGCCATGATGTTTAAAAACTTTGTATGCATTGAAGATAGCATCATGTTACTCCTGTACTCTTTTGGAAATTGACATTCAAAAAGCTATTGTGATTGAAATCTACATAGATTGTGAGAGAAAACTACATAGGGAACGATATTAGAGACTTACGCATAGCTACAGGGCTACTCCTAGAACTGCTTGCCTTGGTGTTCTGGTGAGACATTTTGTGTCAGTAAAGAGCAAAGTGTATTATAGGACGTATAACTTTCATGGTTCTTATTGTGCTGGACTTGTTGAGGAGGAAGCACATTTATTCCACTCTAGAAAACATATTTATCCAATATAGTAGCAGTCAGGGATGCAGCATTTATAAATAACACTTTAGAGAACCTATCTCTGCAATTAGCTAACATTTTCAAGACTATATCCACAATAAAGAAGGTTGGTAATGTTCTCTCATTTGAAGTGTATGAAAGTCGAGATTAACATTGACACTTCAAAAACTTGCTGAATAAGTGGAAAAGTTATGACCCTAGCTTTATGGACCCTAAAATTTAACTTGACTTGCTAGAGGTCTTGTTCTGTATGTCCAGACGAAATTCAGGTTCTAAATTTTGTTAACATTATTAAAACTAAGAAAAAATATCCTAGGATAAAGAATCATTATTTGGTTTTTGAGCACAGAATATTTTAATGGAAAAAAATATACATCCACTTTTGTCAGTGTATAAAAGGAGAAAGTAATGAATCCGAAAATCAGTAAATTAAGTATTCTTTGTAAGTGATGGGGAGAAATGGAGTAGAACTTCTGTATCTTTACTGAAATAAAGCACCATTTCCCCTACTGTTATCAAAAAAAGTCAAACATGTTCTTTGTTTTTATTTTAGCAACAAAACAAGGCTGCACCTCCAAGATTAAACTCATCACATGAAAGGACTACACTATGGGTTTATCTCTGATGTCCAGATTTCTAAGTTCAAATAGGTGTATCATTTGTTCTCAGTAAAGATGGATCTCTAGGGTTTTTAGAGGGTGGCATCTTGACTTTTGACCATATTCATGTCACCAGCATTTCTTGTAATTCCCAACAATTTCCATTAATTTTTCCTGTAACCCCTTGTATCTGCATCTTTCTTAACTGGACAAGTGCCAAATTCTGTAGCAGAAAGTCTTACTCCTTCACTCAAGTGGCCATCATTCATACACTTTGTGGTTTAATGAAATAGGGGTAAACCCCTGTAATGTGCACTGGTTCAATTTTCTGAGTCACATACATTCTATATACCTGTATTGCTGAATATTTGATAAGAAGATATATGAATGTACTCGGTATCTTAGAAGATATTCTTATATGGCACATAATATTCCCAACTATCTGCAAGAAATACAATATTCCTTTCTATGAAACAACTAATGGTATCTCTTCAACCCTACTGCTTGATGCTTCCAAGGGGAAAATTCAAAAATCTTCAAATTACTTTAAAATTTAATTACCATCATCAGATAATTTCCCAAAATAATTTTCCTAGGTACTGCTTGTCAGCATCCCTGTAAACACCAAATCAGTATATAAAACATTTAATTGAGAGCGGAAACATTAGACTGGAAATCAATAATAAACCAAGACTCTTTATAAAAATTTGGAACAAATCTAGTATTTCTAAAGTATCTTTGTTATGCCTCAGCCTCTCCATTATTTAACATAGGCAGGAGGGTAAACAATATCCTCATTCTCTCTGTTCAGTGACATGTTATTCACTGGGCAGAGCTGGACAAATCCCTGTGTTGGCCACGTTTATACACTGATTATTTCTAGATCAAATATTGTATAGGATTGTTTCCTGTCTAAATGTAGACTGATTTGCTACACTTTTCTGCACTGACATAGGCAGGAAACATGAACATCTGTGAGGAAAATACAAATTAGTCCATGGGTTTAAAATCTGAGTTTACAGCAACATGCTTCTCTTAAAAGAAAATGTTAATGTAGTGTTGCTATTTTCTGCATGTATCAGTCAATACTGCACTTTGTCTAAAAACATCAACATCATGGAGAAAGGGAAAAAAGAACAGGAAAAAAGTAATTTTCAACTATTCATATAGGTTTGCATTCAGTGTAAATGATAAAATTATTTTGCTGTGTCCAGCCCTGCCAAAATGCTAAATGAATTTTTTTTTTTTTTTTTAAAAGAAAGATAATTTTTATGATACATTGCCAGGAAAAAAAAGGGAATTAGGAAAAAAAATGAAAAGAAAAGAAAAAAAAGTNTTTTTGTGGTCCCCTGCAAAAATTCTAAATAATTTTTTTTTTTTTTTTTTAAAAGAAAGATAATTTTTATGATACATTGCCAGGAAAAAAAAGGGAATTAGGAAAAAAAATGAAAAGAAAAGAAAAAAAAGTGCCTTTAAACAAAGTTGCCATGTAGTTTAAAAGGAATGAAGGAATAAAATGTTGGGAAAAACTGTGGGCTGCTACTGTAAGGAATAATGTATGATGAACATATTGTCAGGAATTTAAAATCCTAATTTGTCTCAAACTTAATTAGGTATTTAGCTTTAGAATAGAAAAGTATTTCAAGTCAGTGTGAAATACTACTGAACTAAGATGAATATTATGTATTAAAAGAGCGGAAAACAGGAATGTAAAACATCAGGTTTAAAGAGTATCTCAGTGGCCCTTTTCAAGCTCTTACTGGTTATTATGAACTTATGTTTAAAAACACTGAAGCTGGATAAAGTGGTCAAATGCAACCACAGTTTTAGTAAAAAAAGGTAAGTATCACATTTAAATAATGTGATAAATATTTTAAAACTAAGATTATTAGAATAAACAAAAAATCAGTAGACTTTTGGAGATTTGTATTCAGAGCTAAGAAATCTATGTAAAACACCTTTAATTCATTAATAGCACCATATAAAAATTTTAATAAAATAAAAAAAATAATATATTTGAAAAGGTAAACACTGCTGGCAGTTTTCTACCTTGTGTGTATGTCCTGGTTTCAGATGCAATAGTTATTTAATCCTTCCTAGTACCTTGTGCAGTGCTGTGTTTTGGCTTTAGTCCCAGAACAGTGCTGATAGCAACAAAAAAGAAAAACATTGGTGTGTTAAATAGCTTTTACCTTGATTGAGGACTTTTCAGCCTCATGCTCTGCCAGTAAGGAGGGGAATAGGAAGCTGGGAGGGAACAGACACAGGACACCTGTATCAAACTAGCCAAAAGGGTATTCCATACCACATATTGTGCCCAGTATATAAACTTGTGGGAGTCACCAGGGAGAGACCCATCACTGCTAGGTATGGGTCACCAGGCGGTGAGAAATTGTATTGTGCACCACTTGGGTTTATCATTTGGGGTGTTTTTTTCCTCCTCTTTTTAGTTGTATATTCTTTCCCCTTGATATTTACTTATTATTAGTGGTAGTAATATATTGTACGTTAGTTATTAACCTGCTCTTATCTAAACCCATGGGGTTTACATTCTTTCAATTCTCCTCTCCATCCCACCTGGAGTGAGGAAGAGGAATGGGAGGTGCTCAGCTACCATCTGTGTTTAATCCAGAACAGTGTAACTCAGTGCAATATTTCCTCACTGTTTCTTTCTATATACTTAATAGTACAATGGTGGAGATGACTTCATTTTTTAGGATGTCAGCATGTAACTCCTGAGCACAGGAAGCAGCTGAATCCCCTTCAGCTACCAGGGAGGTAGCTTCCTTTGGCAGCACTAACAAGTGGCTACTGAGCTGAAGGGAAGAATTCACATCCACTAAGGATACGGAGCAGAAAATTGCTTTGAAAGTAGGCACTTCCAAAGGCAGACCACTCTTTTCTCAGAGGAATGTGGTCTCACCAAAACCCACTGCTGCTCAGAGAGCTTACCTAAGATCTGTGAGACTCAGAAAGTTCAGTCCCACCTCTCAGAAGAGCAATAACCCTACTGGCTCACCCTCTCCAGTGTAAGGAGCAATCTTTTAAGTCGCTCTTACAAAAGCTTACCTATTTCATAAAAGTAACTGATTGTCTCCTGAAACCAACACCAGAGTTTGAATTTACCCCATGAACAAGACATGAGAACAATGGACTGCTAAACCAGTCAGAAACCTGCCAAACAGTGTGATCATTTCTTTTCTTTTACTTACCTGCTGCTACTGACCTGCACTCGTTAATACACATGTAACCAGTACATGCAATTGGTTGCTAGCACTTGATTCTGTGCATCCGGCGTAGTGTGAGAAATTAATTACTCTTTCTCACAGCAAAGCCAGTAAAAGAGACAGAGGGGAAGTCCAACAGAAAACATCCCAGTTCCAAATAGCAAGATACATTCTGTTCCTATTCCCCATTTTCTGTCAAGCAAAAAAAGATATTTAAAGCAGACAGGTCACTGAGATAGAGTTTCTGAGCAGGAATATCTTTCTCTCCCATCCTTTTAGAAGTCAGGGAAGAATACAGGCAACATGCTACTGAAGGTATGTAAGGCAGAAAGGGAACTAAACATTCAGTTTAGCCATAAAACATATGATAAATTCTGCAAATGCCTAATAACAGAAATCGAGGTGCTCACTTTATGATAGAGAATTTATGAATCTTTAGGGCTAGAAATGAGTTTTGAGGATTTAGGCAGCTAAACTGTATGACAAAGGTTGTATGACAGAGGTACAGTTGCATTAATCCAAGTTTTAATGTGCAGTGTTGCTAAATGTTCTCAGAAACATCTCTGACAACAGATACCTCCACACACCTGTGAAAATTACACTGTAATAGATCTTTCTAGTGTTAAAATGTGTGTTCTTATATATTCTTCTGTTTCAATCAGTTTTTTAAATATTTATGAAGACTGCATCAATAAGATAGACTTTGTCTTGCTACCAGGGAACATATTTTAATGCTGGATAAAATGTTCTTAGAAGCAAGCTTTAAACTGCAAGATCATGATTGAAGATAACTTGGCCTATAAATAAGCCAACCAAATTCTAAGTTGATTTTTTGAAATTGTATACTGTTAACCAGAAATAGTTGTATAATGGCAAAAGAATAAGACTCAGTATATCTCTGTATGTGTGACCCATTCGGGAGCATAAACTTCAATGCAAACAGCTTCAAATTAACATTTTTCAATGGTGCTGTGATTTAAGCCAAGCCATGAATCAGAATCATGCAGTCTGTCTCCCACTACTTCCCTTCCACCCCAGCTCCTGGAGGGATAGGGAGGAAAATCAAAATAATGTAACTCCCACTGGTTGAGATAAGAACAGTCCAGTAACTAAGGTATAACACAAAACCACTGTTGCTATCACCAATAATAACAATGATAAGGGAAATAACAAGGGAAAAGAATACAACCACTCACAACCCACCGATAGATACTCCGCCTGCCCAAGCAGTGAACTTGCCCCCAGTTTTACATATTGGGCATGACGTGCTGTGGTATGGAATACCTCTTTGGTTAGTTTGGGTCAGGTGTCCTGTCTCTGCTTCGTCCTGGCTTCCCCTCCTCCCTGGCAGAGCATGAGACTCAGAAAGTCCTTGGTCAGAGTAAAGATTACTGAGCAGTAACTAAAAACATCGGTGTTATCAGAGCTGTTCCCAGGCCGAAAGTCAAAGACACAGCACTGCACCAGTTGCTAAGGAGAAAAATGACTCCTACTCCTGAACCCAGGACAAACAGGGCAACTTAATGCTATGCAGTAAGACAAGCATAACTTCCTTGGCTCAATGAAAATATGAAAGATCTGAGGAAACAAATACATCTTTCTTTATTTCTTTGACTGGAAAAGAAATTTAGAATTCACATAAAGAAGACCTATTCCTACTATGTTTTTTTCTAAAAGAAACTGGTACTACTGAATATCCTTGCTGAAATTTGCACAAATATAATGGCACCAGTACTATTCTCATTTATTTCCCATGAATTTTTATTATAGTAAATGGACTGATATTGAGTAAGACCTTTGGAATTAAGATCACTGATTCAGAACTAGAGGTCTAAATGATAGTATTCTTCCTTGTACGGTAGATTACCTCAGATTCCTTCTACACTTCATGAGCGAAACAGATCACCATATTTTTGAACAATGGCACAACAGTATCTAAACTATGTATGCCTGAGGTAAAGAAACAGTGGAAAATGAAAATGAATTCCTTGGCAAATATATAAGAAGAGTTTTTACTTACTACCTAACTGTAATCTGGAGCCTAATAATCTCTAATTAGAATGACAGCCTGTCGTGGTTTAAGGTCAGCTGGTAACTCAGAACCACGCAGCTATTCGCTCACTCCCCTCCCCTTCTTCCTCTCCCTGCTCCTAGATATGGGAAGGAGAATCAAAAGAATGTAACTTCCATGGGTTGAAATAAGAACAGCCCAGTAACTAAGGTATAACACAAAACCACTACTACTACCATCAGTAATACTGATGATAAGGGCAATAACAAGGGAAGAGAATACAACCGCTCCCCACGTGCCGACTGATACCCAGCCTGTCCCGAGCAATGATCTAGCCCAACTGCCCTCAGTTTATATAGTGGGCATGACGTGCTGTGGTATGGAATGCCTCTTTGGCTAGTTTGGGTCAAGTGTCCTGTCTCTGCTTCCTCCTGGCTTCCTCTCCTCCATGCAAAAGCTTGAGACCCAGAAAAGTCCTCAGTCAGAGTAAACATTACTTAGCAACAACTAAAAACATGGATGTTATCAGCACTGTTCCCAGGCTGAAAGTCAAAAACACAGCAGTGCACCAGCTACTAAGAAGCAGAAAAATGATTGCTACTGCTGAACCCAGGACAAAGCCCACAAGAACAAAATAACTGTTAGTTATCCTTTGTGATTATGACTGTACAAAACATTCTGAAAATTTTAAGCTCTAAGGGACAGCCACTCTGCCAGCATCTGAAAGTATTTGTATATCCTCCTACTTTGGATTCCTCGCTTAGAATCTCTCCTGAAGTTATGCCACTTTACTCCTCTTCCCTTTTCTTAAGCACATCAAATGGTAACTTTTAATCCTGAAACAAAACAGAAGGATCTGCCTCTTCTCCTGCTCTACCATGTCCAACAGTTTTCTAGTTAAAGCATTCACCCATGATGTAAAACAGGTGCTTTTAATTACCCTTCCAAGCCCTTTGTGCTTAAATTTGCATACACCACATCTTAAGAGTGCCTGAGTGGTTAAATTTATTTATTATTTAGGGGTTGCTTATTGTATACATCTTACAGTAAACTGCCTGTAGGAGCAGGGTTTATACATCTTTCTCACACAGGTGTTCTCATACCTAGATTAGACAGACATTTATATTTACACTCTTCCTGGCTTACTAAATGTGTAGTTTCTCTTTTGCCACTTAAAACAGCTTTAAAAGAAAGCCTATTTACCATATTCCCCAACTTTCCAATCTCGCGTATCAACTCATGGCTATAATACTTATTTGAGAGAGAGAACACAAGACTGTAAAACTTTCCCAGACAGAAGGATTTAAATTAATTTTTAAATTAATTCTTAAGTCATTCAATATTCAGTACTTGAGTAATACTACAGGTTTTCTTAGTTGATATCTTTATTCATTTTTAAGTCTTGACAACATATTTAGCATCCACCATTTGATATCCTCTTAAAAATGGAGTAGTACAATCTCTTTTGGTGAAAGAATGTGGTGATTCCAAAGCACTGTTAAACTTTCAATATTGCTAAGAACATCTTATATATCTGGAGAAATTACTTGTGGAAAATGAGACATCATAAATGTTTCAGGGTTTGGGTTTTGGTGGCAGGTTTTTTTTGTAACTTTCGAGGAGTAGGGTCAAAACTTAAATTTCACTGAGGGTTCCCAAATTATGTTTTTAGAACTGGTCCTTTAAAAGTTTCAGAGCTGACAGTTCCATGAAAACTCAAGACTTTCATTATCTTGCAAGGGTTTTTGCAAAATCAAATCTAGTGCAACCAAGTGATGAAATTTTCATTCTGTGTTATTTGACAGCTGTCTAGCAAGCTGTTCCTCATTAACTAAAACTTTAGCCTATGCAGGGCTCCATTGAAGTAAATGGGGACCCACTTGGAAGAAGAGACTACTTTTACGGCCAGTTTGCAAGGTTAGGGTCTTTGCAAGATAATTTTAGCTTAAATTACATTAAATAATAAAACAAAAAAAAAATCTGATTTACTTAAAGTCAGAAACAACAACATAACTGAGTCATGAGGAATTATTTTGGATAAACTGAGGATTCAAACTGCAATATAATCCCTAAAAGCCAAAGGCATACCACATGCATCTCTGAGGAAAGAAAATGATATTAAGGAGCAGCCAGCAAGATTGCACAGATAACTATATATGTGCAGCAGATTAAGAACCAGGATTTGAAGACTTAAGCAGACTATCTCAAATGGAAATGTCATGGACATCTGGTGAGAGGTCATTACATTTCCAGCTGTGGTTATTCATTTCACAGAGCCTTATTTTTGGATATGAAACTCAAAACTGTGTTTTCTTCAGCTGACAACTGGAATATTACATTAGAGAAAAGAAATGCAAGATTGTATTTTTCTTACAGAATTAAGGAAATAACATTACCAGTTCTAAATTGTTGTCAGTACCAAAAGCAGAAACAAGGCACATACATACATTATTCTGATTAGCTAACTATACACTAAGTGATGCAAGATATTTAGGTTGCAGTTTTCCCAGTAATATAGGCCTTCAGTAAGTGAAGTTCAAATTGACTTAGAAACAGGCAGTAATTGAGGAGTTAATGTGTGCTATCATTTGATTTAAACGGTAGCCTGTGGATAGATTTTTTTTTGCAATTTCTCTATCACTACTGATTTTCTAATGAGTGACATATTTATGAACAGTCTAAATCATTTGGTCAAACCAGACACAATTAGGCCAGCCACAGCCCTTCATGGTACATTAGATGGAAGTGTCATGAATAACAGGAGAAGACAGCGTATATATTAAGAGTTACGAACACACGCAATTTTTTGATTCAGCTGTTAAACTAGGAAAAAAAAAAATCCCACAATATCCAAAGCAAAACAAAAATCACCACCAGAAGGAAATCTAGACAAACCCCAGAAATTGATGGGGGGGAGGGGGAAGTGTGTGTGAGGGGATGGTCCCCCTTTTCTTAATCAAAAGGAAAATCAAAATATGTTTCTATTTTAGCATGGAACTCCAAATTTTACAAAAAAATACAAAGTTCTTTTTTTGGATAATTTGCAAGAAAAATTAAAATATCTTAAGAGTGCTTGTCTCTTATCCTACTACAAAAAACTTGTCACTGTAATCTAGATTCTGTGTGCCTTCATCTACCTGAAATTATTCAAGTAGATTTATTATAGAATCATTGAATAGTTAGGGTCATGGAAAGGATCATAGAGATCACCTAGTTCCAACCTGCCTTCACTAGATGGGGTTGCTCAAAGCCCCATCCAACTTGGCCTTGAACATTGCCATTTTTTCCCCATCTCATTTTCTCCCCTGTTGCCCCTTGTCTTCATGTGGTGCCTACTGAAGTGAGAGACTTTGTCCTCCTTGTAGCTACTTGTAGCATTGTGGTGAAGGATCTTCCGCAGGTCTTGTTCCTCATGGAGAAAAGACCTAACGCCTTCAGTCTTTCCTCATTGGGAAGGTTCTCCAAACCTCTGAACATCTTCATGACCCTCCTTTGGTCCCTCTCTAGCCTATTTGTGTCTTCCTTGACTTATGGGGACTAGAACTGGGCACATTAACCCAGGTGCAGCCTGACCAGCCCTGGGTAGAATCAGATGATCACATCTTTAGCTCTGCTATTGGACACTGAAGACACAGCCCAGGATCTGATGTGTCTTTGCTGCTTGGTGCAGCACTGCACTGCTCACCTATCTTCAGTTTGTTGACTACCAGAACCCCCATGCCCTTTCACAGCAGGGCTGCTTCCCAGTCACATAGATCCTAGCCTGTACTGGGATCCTTGATTATGCTACCCAGGTGCAGGACTTCGCACTTGCCTTTCTTAAATTTCACACAGTTCTCATTAGCCTGCTCTTCCAGCCTGTCCTGGTCTTTCTGTCAAATGATGTGTCCAGGTCTTTCTGATGTGCCCACCTCACTACCCAGTATTCTGTCATCAGAAGACATGGTGAGAGTACTTCTAGTCCTATCATCCAGAACATTTAGGAAGATGCTGAACAGCATGGGGCCCAGTATCAACCTCTAGGGTACCCCGCTTGTGACAGGCTGCCAGCCTGAGCAAAAATCACTGATCGTTACCCTCTCCTATCTGTCTTGCAGACCACCCATTGAGTCTGTGTCTTGCCAGTTTGTCAAAGAGGAAGCTGTGGTAGACAATGTTGAATGCTTTGCTGAAACCCCTGTTTACTCCCTTTCCCACATCATGTATAAATAAGTTCCAACATGGAACCCTGAAGGACCTTAACTGATAACATCCCATTCTGCCAGACCTGAATCCTTGTTTAAAATATTTTTTAAAGTTTTTTATTTGTCGTGCTGAACAAGAAAAAGGTGCATGTATGCTTTCATCCTTACAGAACCTCTTCTTGATATCAAACAAAGCATAATAAAGAATTTACAAACAATTCATTTCATCTAAATCATGACACAAGAAACAAGTTATGATTTACCGAGTTCACAAAAAGTCATGTTATTATAGTTTTAATACAATCTTACTTTGAACTAATTAGATGAAATTTATATAAAGAACACCTAACTGTATTAGTCAAACTTGAAACGAATCAGCTTTATTTCAAACTGAAAGTTATTTCCTTTCTCTTTTTCCACCATGAAGAATGATATTAATTTTCCAGCTAATTAGAATGCAACATAATTCTGAAATCTAGCATCAAATTTTACTTTCTCTCTATGATTTTTAATTAAACAAGCAACTCAGCAGATTACAGTTTTGTGCAGAAAAATGTAAAGAAAGGGCTGGAATAAATTCTCAAAGAATGTGCTTACCAAAGCATTCTAGACACCTTAAGTCATAATGAGTCCACAAAAACATCAAATATTTTCTTCTTAGACATACTCAATTAATGATGCAAATGTATTTTAAAAATAACATAGTCAGTGACTGATAGAAAGACTAACATTATTTGTGAGTAGTTTTAATGAGCTTGATTCCTAATGTAATTCAGGATATTTAATAAGTTTATTAGCTACTTAAACTCTACAAAACTCCTGCAAATGTAAGAATGTTTCCATGATGACTGCATTACTGCCACTGAGGTAACACTGCCCTGGTCTACACTGCACACACTATTATTTTTGTAGAATAGAAACTGGAATGCTTTTCTTAACATAGCCTTTTGTTAGAATAACTACTTTCAAGGAAGCAAAACTTATTCCCTACCCAACTTTAAGCACTCCATTTAGCTGCCAAAGTTAAAAGCTTAAGTATTGCACATTCCCTGTTATCACTGAACACAGACAAGGGGATGGTGGTGGTGGAAAAAAAGGAGGAGAGCTGGATAAAGAGAAGCATTTCCAACTGCTTTAAAAACAATAAACTCAATGCCTGAAATAAAAGATATGAATTCTGTCCTGGTTTCATTATTTTTTATAAAAATAACCGTAGAGGCCCCAGATGCAGGTCTCTGAGTAGAGTGGAACCAAAAGGTATCTTCACTGTAAATATATATACATCTATATTATAAAATCTACCTGAATTTCAGACAGAGTTGTCCAAAGTTATACAGGAGTCTATTTTGCCCCAACAATACCCCCACCAACAGAAACATATGAAAAGATGCAAAATGGAAAAATAAGAACATCTGGTATTATGTTTACTTGAAATATAAATTTCAAATGAATTTTAAGTTTGAAAATAAATTTCAAATAAAATTTAAATTTATTTGCTTTTTTAGCTGTTTGAATGCTCAAGATAAGTGCTATTACTTAAAACAGTTTTCCCTTTTCTCTGTATTCTACCTGTTCCAACATTTCTTAGCTAACTGCATAATAAAAACAAATAATCATACTCCCTAGTCACAATTTGTTATGATCTTAAGGGCCAATACTACAGTTGGACACTGAAAGAAACAGCTACTAATTAATATTTATAACGTTCAATTTGGCAAGAATGTATCAGTCGTCACAATAAACGGTGTAATCCATCTAAATTCTGTAACTCTTGAAAGGACAGGCTGGAAAACACAACGCAAGACAGAAACTGAATGCCTTTTTGTCTTACTAACTGAGAATTGACTTGATGAAACTGAGATTTGAAAAGTTAGACATTATGGACTTAAGGTTTAGAAGGCAAAGGTTTTAAAATGTGGATTTTTCACATTTACATTCAATACAGACCTTTATACTCCTCTTTTATACATAAAAGGATTAAGTTAAGGGCAATGAGTTCAATGATTTTGTTTTAATCTATGTCTTTCATTTAACCCAAAGGGATATTTAAACTTTGTTGTAAAATATGTATTAAATCAGCCCCCACAAGCACTAGTATGAATAAGCGTTTGCCAGTATATATATAAATCTCAAGAAACTGGATCTACAATAATTCACGCATAACATTTTACTCTAGTCTGAAACCATCTGGGTAAGATCCAAACAAATGTTTGACGTGAATATAGTGAGCTATTATTACAGTCAAGATTTTTGTTTTCCAAAGTGCATGTGTCTGTGTACATGACATGCTCAGACAGTCTTAACAGATGCATGAGGAGGTCTAATACAAAACAATTTACACTTCAGATTCTTTTTTCCTTTACAGAGGGTTGTAAATCTAGACTTCTTCCCCTTCCCTCCTTAAAGTTTATCAGACTGAGTAGATAACTCACTGATGCTCCTTTTGATTGTGGAAGCAACATTTCCTGAATCTTCTTTATTGCAGAACTTAAAGCTTTTCCACTATGCCCTGGGACTTCCCATCCCGCAGAGCCAATTTTCCTACATTTCTTTATGTCAGTGCTAGTCAGGCAATGCACACTGACTAGTACTGCTACTATACTGACCCCAGTGACACAAAAAATAACTACTTTTTTATACGATTACAATTTTGGTGACACTTCCTCTTTTTCTATTGCCAAAGGGAAATCTTTTATGTGCCCATAGAGCTGAGAATAGTAGTTACTAACTCTTACATCAAATGTCATTTGGAGTAGGATATTTTCTGTGAAGTACCTTTTTCTTTGGAAATCTTTATCAAATGTTGAGTTTGGGGCATTTATACAACATATCAACTCTGATAATTGACACAGAATAATATTTTCTGAGGATCTTTTCCACTGCAGAACTTATAGCTATCATATTTTGTCATCTATTCCATTGCTACTGCTCTTAAGTTTATTTTTTTCTTAAATAAAGAAATATTTACCATTTGGAAGAAGCAGGATATGAGCTTTCCCTCCTCCTCCAACAGTTTTCTCTCTTTCTCCAAGTCACATGTTTGCTGACACATTTACCTTCTGTCCAGAAGAAACCTAAAATATCCTTATTTTTCATTTTGTTTCATTCTGGAATATCTACATTAAAGTTATTCTGTGCTATTAAAATCCACTTATATATTTTCGGTTTAATTTTAATAGATGTACATGCATTGAACTAGCAGGAACACAGTGTCAAAAACCTTATGCTGCCTTTTGACTTTTCTGCTCTGTGTTACACCATTTGACATGACACAAGACTTTGGATTTTTTGTCATTCAGAGGAAAGCTCCATTATCTTTTTGGCACTGGACTCCCACCATATTGTACCATGTATATAGCACTATAGTTAACTCTGACATTAAAAAAAATACTAAGGCCGTTACACACAGGAAATTCTGTGCTTTACAATCATCAGATTGCCAAAACCCCTTCAACTCAGAAACTTAATAACGACAATCAAAAATTTCAGTGTATATGGCTGATTTCTCTTCTCAATGTCTTCAGAAGTTCAAGATCACATTTTATTTAGTGTTTTCTATTTATTAATGAAACTTTATTTCTCTTACTATTACAATAATTATTGCAGAAATTCAATTGAGTCTGTTCAAACCTCATGTCAGGGAAGGAATTTTCAGTGAGTAATTTAAGTTTATAATAAAGATTACAGAATAATTTATAGAGAAATGTTCAGCTCACCAGTTACAAATTAGGGTTAAACAGGCCTATAATAAAGGACCTTGACCAAAAACACTACTAGAGGTATTACTTTTATGGGTGATCAATGACTTTTTATTATTATTTGAAAACTTCTGTCACAGCAAAACCTTGTTCAGGAACAGCCTGCCCTTTCATTTCATAGGTGTATTAATAAAGACAGAAGCAATATTTGTTTCTAGCAGGAGGGAAATCACTTCATGACCCAGCAGTGTCCTATCTGTGTTTTCTCTAAATAACATTTAGAGGCAAAAACTAACTAAAAAAATAAAAATTTAAGTATCTGTGCAAATCAAGAAAATTAGGCTAGAAAAGACTGCTAGTGCTTATCTGGTCCAATCCCACACTGACAGCAGGATCAACTTGGATCAGACTGCTGAGAACCTTATCCAGGTATGTTCTGAAGCATGTATCTAAAGGATTTACCTAAACCATTTTTATTCTGGTCTATATACCTAATTTAAAAGCTATAGATACATCTATGAGACTCAATCTTTGCCCAGTTCTTCTCTTTCAAAATTCCTTATTTCTCTATAGCTTGAACCTGGTAACATACCTCAATTAACTTCACATCTTCAACAGGATTTCACAGCAATCTATGAAATTAATTTTTCAGTGTCATGAGCCCATCCATTCCTTATTTTCATACACAGTAATTAACACAGCTTTCTGGGGAAGGAGATGAATAAGAAAAGAGCTATGAAGCCAGTAGAAATTAATTTCTCATATCTATTGCTTCCAGATTAAAAGCAGATTCCCTTAGAGTGATCACAGTTTCACTGCATAAAGCAACCACCACATAGCACTGGTTTTTGTATCAGTGTTGAAGCCATGCCATTCATACAGATAGTTTCCAGAACTGCTCTCAGCATCACAGTCTGCAGTGTAGGTGTATCACCAGGCTGTCCTCCCTATCCTGCAAAATGCACAGACCTTTTCCCTAACATCAGAGCCACACCCAAGCAAACAAAAGACAGAGCAGACCAGTCTCAGTTACAGACAAAAGGAAGCACGTTAACAGGTGGAAGATTCCCAGTTATCTAGCACAGGAAAACCTCCATAACAAAATGCGAGGAATTGTTGCATACTGAGGCCTTTGTCAGGGTGTCTCTGGGATCCACCTGTCCCTGTATTTGCAAATCTCTGTCACAGACTCATTTCCTTCTCCCAGGCTGCCAGCCCTCCCAGCCCCAGGGACACAAAGGGCTGTGTTTTGCCAGCAGTGATAGTCAAGTGGTGTCACCTCCTCCCATCAGGGCCACTCCCAGAGCTGAAGCTGGAGCAGGGGAGGCAGCTGTCACTGGGCCCGTTGCCGCACCCAGACAGCCTCCCCTTGCTGAGGGCAGACATATTTACAGGGCCAAGGTTTCCACCTGCTGTCCTGCCTGTAAGGCCTCATTGCAAGTGAAGAGCCAGGTTTCTTCTGCCTTTGAAACGTCTCACATTTCATAGTGAGCCATCAGCCCAGGGATGAAAGTCTGATCATAGAATGAGGGGACTGATTTTTAGTTACTTCAGCATTCACCTTTCATCAGCCTCCACTCTTCCCTTCACCTTGGTGTACTCTTTAAGGAGGCACTTTATAAGATGCCAGAAAGAAAGCATTAAGAAGGTTTTACCATGTCCCCACTGAATAAACTTTGAAGAAGGTGCCTTTAGCAGTCACTTAGAAAGGACTTTGTGAAAAACAAACAAACCAAAAAAATCTCTAACTGTATTTCTCCCACTCAGACAAGGATCCTTGGTGGTCAAGCTTACCTACATTTACATCCACGAGGTTTTTTGTTCATTAGCAACAGGTCTTCCATTTTGCTCCACACATTTATCTCCACAGACTAGGCTATAAAATCCTACCTTTATTATTTCATAGTGTTTTACCCTCCTTGGAAGGATATAAACAGCAACGCAAAATGCAAGGTCACTGAGAAGGCACAACAGGTAGTCCATTGAGTAACATCAAGACTGCTCTGCGCCTTCTCTATAGCACGCACTTCACAGTGCACTGGTAGGTATATCAATATAAACAATAAAACTTTACGCAGCACATAAAAAGGCAGAAGATACCTTATACAGGGTGCACTGGAATAAGGAATGAGAGAAGCAACTAGAGAGCACGGTAAAATAAAAGAGGAGTTAAATTAATTTTTTGCATCTGTCCTGACTATCAAGGGCTACAGGGAGATTACTCTTCCAAGGGCACTTTTCATTAGATATTATACTATGGCTTTAACAAAATTATAGCCTCCATGGAGGAAGTTATAGAGCAACTTTAAAAACTTATGTGTAGTATATCACTGAAACCGGATATTATTCACCTGAGGGTTGTGAAGGAAATTAAGTGTGAAATGGAGAAGTTACTGGCAAAGATATGCAGCATATCATTAAACAATGAACTAATACACAGGCTAAAAGCCCCTGTGATGGTTCTTGGCTTTGAAAGAATCCTACACTTTATAGAGTTTTTACAGGAACCCCAGAGTAGTGTAAGTACTCAGGACGGAGAGTACTCTTCTATCAAAGCAGTTCTTTGTATGCCACATATAGTACGCCACATAGAGCTTAAGTTTATTGTACCATAAAGATACTGAAAACCCTAAAATCAGAAAATCATCCATTAAAAAGTAATTCTTTTGAAGTCTTTTGACTTATTTAACTCTTGAGTATTGGAACACACCAAATTTTGCAAAATCAGTGTCACCTTCTATATCATATGGAAAAGCCTAAGAGAGAAATAATAAAAAATAAAAATTAGTTTAAAATAAGTCATTAAGAAAATCAAAACTACTGAACAACAGTTGAAGACGAATAGGGATGAAGCATCTGGAAAAACAGGTAATTTGCTGAAAAATTAATTTCTATAGTCTTGAAATATAAAGTTCAGGCTGTATCTCCTGTACAGTTTTAGCACATACACATTTCTTGTTGTTTTTTTTTTTCTTTAGTCTCCAAATCCAGCAGAATTAGCCCTTTAACCCAATAGTTTAATGAAACTGGATAATCTTCCAAGGCTTGGACAAAGATTTAAGTTTCTTTTTCTGCCACCCTTGAGCACTGCCCCATGTCCACCCAGCACCCCTGCCCACACCCCAGCCACTCTCACCTGGCCTACACTTCCCCAAACCACCAGCCAGTCCATCTCTGTACTGCCTACTGATGGCAAATTTTGCTAATAAAATGTGAAAAAATTGTCCACCTGGAAATGACATTGGAACAAAAGCAGCAGACTATTTTGGAAGATAAGTGATATTAAAAGTAAATATCATGGCTGCTTAGAATTCTTATACCACTTTCAAGCACACAGTGTGTAGGTTAATAAATCTCTTTTGTAAGAAAATGTTTCTGATGTATCAAATTTAATTAGAATTTTCTGCTCAGTTCAGTGTAATTATTAAGTCTGAGCTATGATTTATCATTGTTTTCTGTTAATTTTTTTTATTTATTTAGAAAGGTAGTGATTCTATTTTGAATTACTTGTAAAAGCAGATGAAAACAATGTTACCTGGTTATCTTTTGTGTTGTTATTGTTTTAGGTAAGTGCTCAGTTAGAATCTGCAAACAAAAAATGTGAGTTGTCCAATGAACACATCTTTGCATTAATTTAATCCATTGATTCATTAGATATGTTAAAACTGCCAAAGTAAAATCTGAAAAGCCATAGTTTTCAATGTATAATTCCAGTCATGCCACCTGTTCTGATTTTGCAAATTAACGTTCAAAAAAAAAAATAAAATTAATATTGCTGTACAAAGCTCTTGGTGTAATCGGGAGATACGAGAAAGGAGCCCAGATATTTAGAACCAAAATCTGTACTTTGGAATGCTTTGAAAATTTTGTACACTTTATAATTCTCTAACAGCTCCACTGTGTACAGTCACCTCAATAGTTCTCTAAATAGGCTTTCCCAAATACTTACTTATCACACAAACGAATATTGTGTTCTACTGATTTATCTCCTATATCTTTTTAATTAAATAGACAGAAACCAGTGCTTACATTTTCTTTAAATCTTCCTAAATTACATATTTTGTGTATCTTCCATTAAATGCATTACATTTTTCAAAAGTTCCAGACAGTGTCTGAGATAAGGAGAACTGAAAGTGGTAACTCTGTAGTATGGAGCTGTATTGTCTGCTTCTTTAATGCATTCATAACAGCACAAAAAGCTCTAGGCCAATGCTCTCCAAAGAAGACATATTTTAGGAATTGTGCAGAACACAGGAAACTGAGGGCTTTATTTCCTATTTGCTCCATTTTATAAAGATGCTTCCATAGGCTCTAAGTAAATATAAAAGACTACCAAAATCAATACAGTAGTATTTTCTATTTATTTTTCCCTTCTATGAGATGTTTGGATGTGTAACAGACTACAGAATCAGGCCAAAAGTTACTAACCTGCAAATGTTAGAGTTTAATGCTGTAGTTTTACAAGGATTTAAAAAACCATGAAAAGCTACTTTTCTTCCCCTCCCCCCCCCCCCCCCCCACTTATCTTTTTTCTGCCACA
>NDXB01011941.1:39887-68454 GCA_002631895.1 Agapornis roseicollis
CCCCCCCCCCCCCCCCCTTGGAATTATTTCTGAGTGCCAACATGCATTTTTACACTAACATGAATAATCAGCTTCTTTGAACAAGAGGTTGTGTAACACAGAAATAAACTGAACAGGTCAATAGAGTTTTCTTACTACAGAAATGATTCTTAGCTAGTGCTGATCTACATCTAAAGAGATACATCCAATATTAGTTGTCAATCTGTAAATCCCAATTCAGAGATATTCAGGGACTATAAGTTATGTCCCAGGCAAAAGCAACTGAAGAGGTTTTTTTCTGTTTCTTTACTTTGTAAGCTAAGATAGCATTCATTAAATTTACATCACTTCTTTTGCTGGTAGTTAACAATAATTTGAAAGTTAAGAGATCATTGTTGAAAATACTATGGATATGAGCTTTTTGAAAGGGATTTTAAAAATAAGTAAACCTAAAAATATATAAAGTGTTACGTATTTCCTTATCTCATGCTATTCTTTCCTTTCTGCTCTGTCCTACAACGCAACAGATGTTTTGCATAATCATGCTACATAGAATAAATACATGAAAAAAGAAAACAACAAGCTTTTCTACATTTTCCCCAGCAGACATTCTAATTGCTTTCATGAGGCAATAATTAAAAATGAGCCTTTTTTCAGCATTAGGTATGTGGGGTTTGTTGATATTCTTAGCACAGTAATGGATAGCTATGCTCTTCTAAACCGTGTTTCAGCTGACATTTAAAGTAGAGGCAATTCCTATTTATGTCAACTACCATTGCCAGCCCTGTGGGAATGAATGAGAGACACTGTCATTAGTCAGGGTGAGTATACTGCTGCTGCTAATTGCAAGATGCAGTGCAGAAGACTGAGCCTCTTATTGGTGAATGCAGAGAACAGTTTTGTATCAGCTTCAGTATAACATCGTAGGAAAGAAGGGATTCTGAAAATATTGCTGACTTTCAACTACTGAAGACAGCTGAAACTTTTGGGATACCAGTAGTCAGTAAGATACTTATGATGTTTGAAAATAGATATTTTCAGGCGTTTATATCAGAAATTATAGACAATCTGTTTACTTTGTATACCGTACATAGGAATGATATAGTAGAGCAACCTAATATGCAGATGGTTTGGATCCCTATAATACTGATGAAATAAGAGTTTTCTCTAATTAGAAAATCAGAATGGGGTTATAATTATCGTTTTTCCTTTCTGTATATCAAGCATATAAAAATGGAACTGTGGATTAAGAAAGGGCTGGTCTTTTCCGTACAAGGGAATGAAAATTTTCTGTTTTTTTTTAGTTCCCCTCTGTATTTTGTATGTCTGTACACCAGATCTAATAACAACACAGAGGTAACTAGCACTCACTTCCACCACAGTTGTAAAACCTGTTTCACAACTACCATCAACAGGCCGAATGCCAATGACTAGTGTTTATTGGGAATGATCCCATAAAGTTTACACATAAAGCTATTAGTGCCATGAGAAGCATGAGAGAAGGTAACATATGTCCTGTCCTAAGTGTCAGAACCGGGCAAAGCTGATCAACGTACATTTTGTACTAACAGTCTTTTGTGGCGTCTTTAACCAACAGGCCACACCAAGAAGATCTTATGGCTTTTTCTCCACATCATCTGTGTGAGCTAGGTTCTATGCACAATGCTGAGGGGGTTCAGTCCCACAGGAAATGAAACCTGGAGAGAAATTTATATTAAAAGCTACCATATCAATATTATTGACACACGGCAGGCATTTTTTAAAGTAACTCACATTTTTTCCTGTCTTTCACTAGAGCTAGAGAAACTGATGAACAACAGCACACAAATTATCACTGGATAATTATCTGATTAATTCAACTAGTAAAAGTTACAGTTTATCATGTTTCTTTTATGCCTGACTGATAGGTAGATTAATTGATCAAGGTGTCAATAGACAGTTTACTACTGAATGATGGGAAGTCTGGCAGGAAGCAAGGATAGGAGAAAATGAAATTACAATTCATAAATATTAGACGTACTGGTTTTGTTTTGTAGAAGGAAGGCAGAAGTCAGCAGTTTATCTTTTATTTCATAATGAACCAATACAATAAATATGATTTTGCTCTTAGGAGATCCCCAGCTGCATACTGACACAGCAGTACAGGGGCTCTGTCCCACCGGGTCTGAGCTGGGTGCTGTTCGTATAAAACCTGCACCAGGGCCTGTGACTGTTGCCTTCCCCGCTCCACCTTCAGTTATGGGGGTAACAAAGGGGCAACACCTTTCCCTCCTCCCTGCACTCACTGTCTGAGAAATCATAGCCATGGGTGTGCCTAGGCTTAAGGAATTCATCCTGTCCGGCTAGGTGGGTCAGAGGAGACACAGTTACTTGCAACAAGCTCTGTGCAGTTCACAAATGAAAGCCTCCAGAGACTTTAGGGGAGAGAGGGGAGAACCCACAATTAATTTTATCAATAATTCCCCTAAAACTATGTCAAGAGAAACAATAGTCTTTGCACATTTTTGTTCCTGTAAAAGACAAAGACACAAAGACACAGACAGACAGACACACACAGACACACAAAATGGCCGTTTTACCTTTTGATAGGGTCAGGCTCTCTTGAAACCCTCCCTGAGATGAGAGTCATTTCCATGCCCGCACGTGACTAGAGCTGTTCTGGAACTTTCCGGCTGGTGCCTGGAAGATCTGGTGAGCACTTGATCCTTTTAACTCAGTGCCTGGCAGGTGCTGCAGTGTCTCTGCCGCTGTCTCCAGGCATTCTGTTGCCGGGGCAGTTGATCTTGGCAGCCTCAGGGCAGATAACACAGGAAAACATTCCCCCCTTGGTGAGCAGGGTCCTGCTCTGCCCCTGGCTGTCTGCCCAAGCAGGAGCACGTGGTGAGTTCCTCCTATCGTTTGAGTTGTTTTGAAATGCACACCAAAAGGGGCTCTTGACTGTCACAGGGTATCATGTCTGGGAAAATGAGTAGATGCAAGGAAGTGAAATTTGATTTGGTTTTAGTGCAACAGTTTTAACCCTTGTGTCCTTGAGACTTGTGTGCACCAATTTGCACCATGAGTGTTAGTGTTACTGAGCCAGCAATATGTGTTTACTATATTTTGGACTAATAAATATTCTCAGCTTCATACACAGAATCACAGAATCCTAACGGTTGGAAGTGACCTCAAAAGATCATCTAGTCCAACCCCTCTGCGAGAGCAGGGTAACTAAATTACATCACACAGGAACTTGTCCATGTTTGGTTCCCTTTTGCCTATAGCAAGTTTCTGAGTGTGATGCATCCTATAAGACTGAAAGCTATAAAAGAAGAAGAAAAAATATTTTGGCCTTTATTATGTTGTTGATTTCATTCTAGCTATTGTCAGTATATATTTAGAGGAAACAAGAAAATTAAAGGTAGAAGAATTGTTGAAATTCGTCATCATAGCAATGTTCCCCAGATGTAGTGTGTTAGCATGAGATTGATGTTGGAGTGCACATTATCTTTTATCTATCTAGTGTAACATTTACAACTGGTCAGATTAAATGTGGGCTTCATATTTAGATTTTGTACATAGAATGATTTATATTTTGTATATAGATAAATTCTTTCAGAGGATATTGTAACTTTTTTCACTTTCAGCATTTAGTGAAACAAAAAAGCAATTGTAACCAGCTAGCATCTGCAGATATATAATGATATTTGTCTACCATAGGCAGGAGGCCTTAGGCACTGGGACATTACCTGTATTAGTAAGAGTTGGCAGAAACTACTGATTCTCAACCATTTTATACTCTCTTCTGAAAAGCCACTATGTAACTTCCTACATCAGCAGTTCTCAATGAATCATAAAAAATACATTTATCTTCATATGACAACAGTAACTACAAGGATCATGGAGACTTTGCTACTTTATCAGTAGGAAAGCAGGGAGTTAGTGAAAGGAAGTCCTTGCTTAATGTACGACTTACTAGGCAATAAAATAACTTAATGAAGACAAAGAAATCAGGAAAGTAAACTGAAGATACAGGGCCCAGTCAAATTCTAATTACGTTTTACTGAATTATTTTTAATTACGTTGTGGTTTATTTTCACATTCCTTTGTGTGTCAGACAATATATAAAATATAGATTTATAAAATAGCGGTATTCTTAAAAAGATACTGCTTACCTCCAATATGTATGAATTTTTACTTAGAAAACTGTGATGATAGTGTAGTTTTATTTGTAACCTCAAAACCTGAGCTTTCTTCATTTTGCTGAATGACTTCCTTCCAACGTAACAAATTCCTTTGGTTCAAACCTTAAAATGTGAGTAAAGTGGTTGAGTGGTAGTTGCCTGCATCTACAGGCCAGCATAAAAAATAATTTCAAATTGTTATAATTCATTTTTTTTTCCCTCTCTAGAAATGGTCTTTATTAGATTCGTTCCCAGATCTTTTGAATAGTTATATTAAATGGTCTTCTAGTGAAAATTCTATTAGGTGGTAGAAATTAGATGATTGTTGAGGTGATTTTGCCACTAGACGCACTGTTACAACAAAATGTTTAAGCAGAAGTGAAGAACCACATATTTGAGAAATAATGGAGGCCTGCCTCAAAATAAATGTAGACTATCTTTCATTAACATGCTATATACTGGATTTCTATAGCATCCCTTTTACATTCTGTAGCATACATTATAGAAGATGAAAACATGTAATCAACAGATGCAACAGAAAAGAATATGAAAATATGCCTTAGTTCTGACTTTCAACAGAATAGACGAAGCAACTCCACTTATATTACTGGATACCACTTGGAAATTGTAAACAACACACTGTGCAAACACATTAGAATCTGACCAGGCTCTTAGTTCTCATGTTCACATTGCAGTTCAGATTGAAGTTTTTGAAAGGAGATGGCCACTTATACACTAAATTGTACTAAATTGTGCAACAGTGACATACTCAATTCTGAGATGAAGGAGTGTGGTTTATACTGCTACTGGAAATGAAACAAACAGCTGTTTAATGGGGGTTTTGCAGCAGATGTTTCTGAATCCTCAAAGTAAATGGAAAAATTGGGCTAATGATTTTGCTTATCAGCCACTTTCCAGTTGTTTGTGTCTGAAGATAATGAACTTCTAAGGGACTGATGGGACTCTAAGGCATGATAACATAGCTACAAAGCATATGTTTAACAAATACGCAAAAAAATGTCCTGTTTGTTTTGAGATTTCTTTTTCTCCAAGTCACCTTCCACATTAAGCATTGTACTTGAAAATTATTCACCTTTTTAGTATTAATATATTTCAGTAGGAAATAACAGTTGTTTGCAAATAACAATCTACTACACTACCATAAACTAGATCCAGTAAATACATCAACAAAAAACTAATTGCAGGTTTTGTTTTAAAGCATCAAAAGCAATTGGAAACTTCTTGCTCCCTGGGTGTTTTGGTTTAACCCCAGCTGACAACTAAGAACCACATAGCCACTCTCTCAATTCCCACAGTAGAATAGGAGAGAAAAACGTGAAGAGTAAAAGTTCATTGAGTTAAAGACAGTTTAATAGTTCAAGCAGAAGCCATGCATGCAAGCAAAGCAAAATAAGGAATTTGCTACTCCTGTCAGCTATCTCCAGGAAAGCTGGTCTCCAGTGCTCGCAATCTTTACTTGGGAAGACAATATGCCTTAACTCCGAACTTTTTCCCCTTGCTTCTTTTTCCCCCTGCTTCTTTTTCCCCCAACTTTACATGGTGAGCAGGATGTTATGTGGTATGGGATATTCCTTTGATCAGCTGGGGTCAGCTGTCCAGGCTGTGCCCCTCCCAAACTTTTGTGCATCCCTCAGGCTACTGGCTGGTGGGGTGGGGTGAGGGGCACAAAATGCCCTGATTCTGAGCAAGCACTGCTCACCAATAGTTAAAATATCTCTGTGATATCAACACTGCTCCCAGCACAAATCCAAAACATAGCCTCACACTAGCTATTTTGAAGAAAGTTACCTCTACTCCATCCAAAACGAGCACAATGAGTTACGTAATCTTATTTTGTCTGTTACTGAACACCTGATATTCCTCAGCTACTTCAATTCACACTGTAAAGCCAGAATGAAGTGGACTAATGTTCTTGCATCAGATATGTCTGATTCCTTTTATGGCTTCAAGGAATATAGTGGAAGAATTATTTTCTGCACAAAAATACCTGACCTAATGATGGGTGACTCATATCCATTCCAAAATAATAAATGTTAATGTTACTTTTAGCTGCTGCATGTAGTTATGCACCATCCACTGATTAAATTTATAAATAAAATAAAAATCCTAATTGATACCATTTTTATACCTTTGGACTGGAATTTATGTATTAATTCGAGATTCAAGAATATGCATATATGCTGATTTTCAGTACCATTAGGAGTATTATATGTAGTGTATGTATGGAAACAGTCTTACTATAATTAAGTTATTTAGCTTTTCTGTTTTAATGGCATGGTCGCATTGAGTACAGGGCTATTAGGGGAGAAAAATAAAGAAGGAACAGAATAACCATTTAAAAAAAATTCCAAACCAAAAATAGTAGGATATTTTTCCTAGCTTGTCCTCTTTTTCTATTCTATATTCCTATCCTCCTTCCCTTTAATTTAATGCTTGTATCATGTAAGATCATGAGAACACTTTATAAAAAGTTACAGAAATCTAAAAATGATTGTTAGTTTTCTTTAAATTTTCATTCAGTAACTTTCTGTTCATTTTTTTCCTCTTTTTCTCTTGAATCTCTGAAAAACATTCAAATCGTCTTCTGGAAAAGCAGTTAGAATGGATCATCCAACTTTATTAAGAATAATTCATGTTTATAGTCTTAATAAAGAAAAAGCAGCACAATTGACACAAATGTTTTCCTTGAAAAATTATGGTTAAATAAGATATACTTTCATAAAGGTCTGTTCATTATTTACTATCTGGGTGATGAACTAAGGAAGTATAGCGCCTAGAATATGAAACTTTATACACAAAATCTGATGAGGTATTTTTTCAAAGATTATAAATAAACACAACTAATAAAACTGCATTTACTGTTTCATTGGATTTTGTATTTTTTTCTCTTGCTATTTACATGTATTTTTTTGGTGTGTAACACAATATTGTAATAAAGCAAAGCACAGACCAGCTATAAAAATGCAGATGAACATATGTGTAGACCAACTATTCTTTTTTTTTAATCACTTGAATGACAGTAGTATTGCTGATACAGTGAAAAAATTGTGATTATTCCAGTGTAAAACTTTTAGCTGTACATTTAAAGCATTGTATGTGGGAGAAATGGAGGAGCATTTCCAGTGTGGTCCTCTAACAATAATATACTTTTCCAATAACAAGTAGCTATAACATGCCTCTAAGGAAAAAACGGGGTTCACAATGTACTGGAAGCGTAATCCTGTGTCATTCTGATTGATCGACCTTTTTCCTTCTTGATGAGTTCAAAAGTTTGATAACATTAATTATCTAAAACTCTAAGGTCCTCAGTGAACTGTTGTCAACCTTTGCTGTTTTATTAAATGTATGGAATGAATGACAGTGGAAGTAATTGGAAATTTGGAAACTCAGAAAGGTTGAGTGACTTTCCCGAGGTTACAGTGAGGATTTTTTTGACCTTTTGACTTGAAGAACCATATTTAGTTCCTTCTCCAGCTTAAGCCTGTTAGTAGCGTGATCATCAGTTCAGCCCCAAGGACAATTTTCAGCCATCTGCTTTTATAATGTAGTAGCTGAACCTGCCTTATATGCTCTTTGGGAGAAGGACATGTTGTTAGGTGCACATTTTGTTCTGCAGTGCCTAGAACTTAAGGGAATGGTACTGCTTTCCTGCAGAAGAATTAAGCAGGTTGGCACACTTACATTTTACTGTGCCTGTCCTAGACAAGTGCCTCAGCCTCCATACAATCTTCTGAAAGTACTTGGATAATTCTTGAGTACTTGGATAATTTTTCTCTTCCACTTCAGCAGCTATAGCTATGGACATTAAAATAAATTACTTTGGTCCTAAAATAAATGTGCTATAGCAGTTGACAGATCTTTGCTTAAATATGCCATCATGAAAGCTTGTCAAAATGTGGTGGTTCAATCAGTTATACATTAAATCCAACAATAAAGTGTGTAATTCCAGGAATGCATTTGCTCCACATGATTGGGCATATTGCCTACTGAGTTGTAGCGATTTGTGTTTTCCAAACACTGTCAAGAGATACCAATCATGTTGGTATAGGGAAACTTGCTGTCAGTAAGGACCATAGTACTGCTTTATTACACTATTGTTTTCAGCTATTTTCAAGTCATGCGTCTGTCGCCAGTACACAGTTTATTAAAGCACTTTATCAGTAACACAGTTTTCTTTCTGACTAAGGATACTGCAACATTGGAGTAGCGTAAGGAGGAAGAAAAAGAATGCATAAAAAGTATTGAACTCAGCTAACTGAGGAGAAAATCTGTGCCTTTGAAGATGAATCTAACCATTTTAAGAAAGAGTCAAACACCTGCATGAAAAATCCTAGTGAAAGTATGTAGGTATTAGAAACAGTTGTTAATATTCAAAGAATCTTAAAATCCTAGAATCAGAATGGCTTGGGTTGGAAGGGTCCTTTAAAGATCATCTAGTTCAATCCCACTGCTGTGAGCAAGGACATTGTTCATCTTTATTAAATCACCTTTATCAAATATTGATAATTGAGATGTTCACAATCCAAATAAGTTTTCAAGTCTAAGAACAAAAGAAAACAGGATGTACTCAAAATACAGCGGTTTTGGCCAAGGATTCAATTACAGCTGGAACTTGAATTGCTGAAGTTAGTCTTAAGTAATGGATACACTACTGACCAATCGTTAATAACATCTCTTAGACTGTATAATCAATGGTTTCATTTATTTTACTCTTTTTTCCAGGCAAAAGTTGCTTTTAACAGCATAGTGTAATGAACAGTCAAACACTTGAGTGATTTTGTTTTCTTGTTCAATAACCATGGATTATCACACAGGGGAGAAGAAAGTATGATAAAATAATGTGACAAACAATGAACAATGAATGTCAGTGAAAGTCAACATAGTTATGTCATTGTATAAAATGATTCAGATTTTCCTATTTTCTTTGTTACATGGCACTCCAAATGATTTGCTACTGTGCTAGTGTGACTTTAAGATGATTCCTATATAGGGGAATGGCTTCAAATACATAAACTGGCTGAAATTTCAGTTCCTCTGCAGTTAGATTTTTGTCGTGACTTCAGGGCACGAAGCGACTGCTCCTGAAATCTGGAAATTACTGGCTGCTTGCTAGCTGCCAAGGCCATTGCAAACTAGCTTAGATAAAGCACATTATGAGTGTTACTGTTTAGTCTGCAGCCAGAGCAACAAACAAGTCTGTGTAAAGAAACTTCCCACACTCATACCACAAATGCCCAGAAATTTTTACTGTATCAGAAAAACTTGTTCATCAAAGGCAGCATTACTATTGAAACATACTGAAGTATTAAATGCTCTGCTTTACTGAAGCAAGATCCAGCAGTGCAGCAATTCACTGAATTCCAACTAAAACTTTGATTCCTTCCATAAATAAATAATTAGAGCTTTCACTTTATGAGAAACAATATTTTGCACTATGCTGGTTCCAAAGCCTGAAGGAAGAAATCTTTTTGTAAAATCCTTTTCCACAGATGTGTCAAAATTAGATAGGTATTTAAAAATTTACTATCCTCATTACTGAGATAAAAATCAATAGTTTTATTTTAGACTTAGGCTGGTCTCTTTTATCACATCATACTGTTTGATGCTAAAAGACTAATAAAATTTGCAATTAGGGAAAATTCAAAAATTGGAGCCAGCATATTTATTAGGCTTAAATATTAGGGAAATGATCTTGCTTATGTATTCTGAAATAGAGTATTTGTGAGACACAGTTTATGGTAATAGTACATAATCAATGCTTGGAATCATACATATAAACAATAAGACCTGACCAAATTAATAATCAAATACATTGGTTGAAATTTGCATTTTTTCTTGCAGTGATAAATGTTTTATTATTTTACTTTTTAAAAGTCAAATATAGTTCAACATTTGCATCTTCTATTAGATTCATAATGGCTTTCAAATAATCATCAAAGACAGTTAATATGTTAGTGAGATTTTTTTCCATTAAAATAAATACTTTTTATCACTGCTACTGCACAGCAGTTTATACAAAAGACTGAAAAGGTGACAGATTATTATACAAAGGACTGAAAAGGTGGATGTATGTAGCAATATATAGGGGACTTTCTTTTTTTTAAGTTTATATTGATGGATTCTACCTCTCTAGGAAAAGTCACCAACATTAAAGAATCGTTGTTACTTGTCTTGCAACAGCAGATATACTGTGTAGTTCAAGCCTGGCATGAATGTCAGTGTTAGAAAATATATGTCCTAACAATAATGAGCTCTGTTGCTGTCAGAGGCAGGTACTTCAAATAAATTTAAACTTACAACTGTATGTTTTTGTGAGTGTCTGCTTTCATTCATCTGGTGAACTGGATTTGGTGTATTTGCTGTGCAGAGACTTTTTATGTAGATGTTATTTGGCACTGAGAAATTAAATGCAAAAGTGAAGCAGTACTGTTACTGTGACCAATGGAACCTAATAATCTTCATATTTTAACATTTTACCATTAATATCTTCATAGACCTGATGGTTCTATAGGATACGTAAGGGTTATCTATCTGACCTGAAATTGAAAAACTGTACAGATAAAATCACCTAAGTTTCCAGGATTTATATATCCGTATATAAGTGTTGTGGTTTAAGCTCAGCTGGTAAATCAGGATCATGCAGTCTCTCTCTCACTCCCCTAACTTCCTCCCCCTGTTCCCAGAGGGATGGGAAGAATAGAAAGAATGTAACTTCCATGGGTTGAGATAGGAGCAGCCCAGTAACTAAGGTTAACAAACCACTGCTGCTACCACCAATAATAATAATGATAAGGGAAATAACAAGGGAAGAGAATGCAACCACTCACCACCTGCCGACTGATACCCAGCCTGACTGAGCAGTGATCTAACCCTTCAAGGTAACTGTCCCCTGTTTATATAGTGGGCATAGTGTGCTGTGGTATGGAATACCTCTTTGGCTAGTTTTCATCAGGTGCCCTGTCTCTGCTTCATCCTGGCTTCCCCTCCTCCCTGGCAGAGCATGAGACCCAGAAAGTCTTTGGTCAGAGTAAACATTACTGAGCAACAACTAAAAACATTGGTGTTATCAGCGTTGTGCCCGGGCTGAAAGTCAAAACCTTAGTACTGCACCAGCTACTAAGAAGGAGAAAAATGATTGCTACTGCTGAACCCAGAACAGTATAAAGCCTACAGTACCCAGGATTCCCAGGCGGTCTCCCACCCAAGTACTAACCAAGCCCAACCCTGCTTAGCTTCTGAGATCAGATGAGGTTGTGCATTTTTAGGGTGGTGTGGCCGTTCTGATTTACCAGCTGAGCTTAAACCATGACAATAAGTTATAGTTTAATATACAATTTTTAATTGTTATTCTTACATTCTAATTGTTATTCTTACATTTCTGTCTGTATAGCTTTCTATTTTGTATCTTTTCATATCCTTTTCATCCTTCAAACGATAACATATAAAGCAATCCATAAATAATCTTTACTTGAGCAGATTAAGAAAACAATATATAAGAATTCTGTAATAAATACCAGATTGCTTATTATTAACAGCCGTTGTGGTAGACTTTAAACAATGGCCCATACTGTTATGTTCAAAATATTACGTTTGGGCAAAGAGGAGGCACACCTTATATATGTAGAAAGTGAAGGACTTATTCTTTTTATAACTGAAATACTAGCATTAATCTAATAATTATTAGTCTAGATCTAACTATTACAGAAAAAGGAAGGTTAATAATATAGTTTAAACTGTTACACAGATAATTCTTAGTTTCTGCACCTTTTCCTGGGTTGAAACTAACCCTTCCTTTTCTCTTCTTGACCCTAAAGTTGGTGCTTTCATTCTTATGTTCTCAGCAGACATATTACAGTGAGCATTTGCAGTCCTTCACTGGTGGAATATGCGATTCGTGCTGGTGGTGCTCTCTTCCTTACTCTAGCATCTACTTGTGTATCATTTTTATATGTTTACTGTCATCACCCATGGTTGTGTCATACAAAGAATTAAAATGAATTAGCTGAAGACACCTGGTCATTTAGATAAATTGCCATCTGAGCTAAACCAAGTAAAAAAATAACTGCAGGCAGAAAAAGAAAATTTGTGAAAATTTGCTTTCATCTAAAGTTATTTGCAGCTAGAAAGTTTAGATTCATCTAATCAGATAATGGCATGTGGATTAATGGAAACTATTTATACAGTCTGTACTTATTCATTTTCAAGAGAAATGTGCAGTATTAGATTATGTTAGTGAGCATATTAGTGTATATCATTATCAAGGCCCAAGATTTTGGATAGATTTTCATGGATGTGGGGTTTTTGTTTGATTGTTTTGTTTTGTTTTCCATTGCTAAATCTGGAAAACTCAGATCAGTCAGGTTGTTTTCCCAGCATCTAATATACCTAAATTATTATAACTGCATTCCACACTAACTGTCTTTGTTACAGTCACTGATAAACTAAATTTGAGTTAATAATTTAAAAAATAAAAACCCCAAACTCAAACCATAAACAATAAAATATAAATATTGTCATGGATGAGTGACTTTCAACAGGTGATCTTTAAAAGTGCATTTCTGTTGTTTGTAAGCTTTATTAGAAGACTGTTTTTGCTGTCTGTATGGCTTCTATGCATTTCAGATTATTGCAGACATGACTGTATAAAATGAAGTATATAATTGTTGTGGTTTAAACCCAGCCACACAGCTTGTTCACTAACTCAACCCCCCCCTTTCTTGCCCTCCCCCTGCTCCCAGAGGGATGGGGAGGTGTCCTGGGTTCAGCAGTTGCAGTCAGGTTTTCTCCTCCTTAGTAGCTGGTGGTTTGACTAAACCCAGGAACAAGGCTGATAAGGCCGATGTTTCTGATTGTTGCTGAGCGATGTTCGCCCTGACCAAGGACTTTGTGAGCCTCATGCTCTGCCTGGGAGGAGGGGGGCACAGGACCCAAACTGACCAAGGAGGTATTCCTTACCATAGCACATCATGCCCAGGATGTAACTGGGAGTGATCCGGAAGGGCTAGTTCTCTTGGGGTGGTTGGAAGAGGTGGTCGGTCAGCATTTGGTTGGGTTGGGGTGTTGTGAGTTTTCTGTCAGTGGTTGGTGAGATGCTGTATTTTTTTTTCCCTTGTTATTTCCTTTATTGTTATTATTATTGGTGGTAGCAGTAGTGATTTGTACTATACCTTAGTTACTAAACTGTTCTTATCTCAATCTGTGGGAGTTGCATTCTTTTGATTCTTCCCCCATCCTTCTGGAAGCAAGGGGAGGGCAAGAAAGGGGGGTTGAGTGAGTGAACAAGCTGTGTGGCTGGGATTAAACCATGACAGGAGGAGAATCAAAAGAATGCAACTCCCACAGTTTGAGATAAGAACAGTTTAGTAACGAAGGTATAACACAAATCACTACTGCTACCACCAATAATAATAATAATGATAAAGGAAATAACAAGGGAAGAGAACACAGCATCTCACCACCTGCTGACCAATAACTCACCCCACCCAGCCCGACCGAGCATGGACCGAATCCTCCTCCCACCCTGCAAGAGAGCTAGCCCTTTCAGGTTAAATCTCAGTTACATCCTAGACATGATGTGCTATGGTATGGAATATCTCTTTGGCTAGTTTGAGTCAGGTGTCCTGTCCCTGCTTCCTCCCAGCCTCCCCTCCTCCCTGGTAGAGCATAAGACTCAGAAAGTCCTTGGTCAGAGTAAAACATGCGAGCAGTAACTAAAAACACTGCTGTTATCAGTTCTGTTCTCAGGCCGAAAGTCAAAACACAGCTGCACCAGCTTCTATGAAGAAGAAAACATGACTGCTACTGCTAAACCCAGGATAATAACACATTTCATTCTTGCTCTAGTAGTGGTATATGGCTTGCTTGCCTTGAATTCCTTTAACAAGTAAATTGCTAGCTGATGAGTCTTCTAACATAGGAAGTTTAATAAAACTAGATAAGACCATATGTGGTTTAACTGTGTTCATTGGAGAAAGAAACATGTATGTAGCAGATGCCCCCAGGTAGAAATGTTTTTCTGAAATCTGTCAGGTTTTAAGCTTTGAAGTATAGGAGTATTTATCATTACATAAATTAAAATGTATTTGTTTTCATAGCTTTCATGTCTGCTATAGTCCAAGATGAAAGCATGCTTCTGATGTATATGTCATAGTTTTCCACCCTATTAATCACCCCAAATACAGAATCATAGAATCATAGAATTATTAGGGCTGCAAAGGACTTTCAGATAATCTGGTTCCAACCCCCCTGCCATGGGCAGGGACACCTCACACTAAACCATGTCACCCAAGGCTCTGTCCAGCCTGGCCTTGAACACTACCAGTAATGGAGCATTCAAAACTTGCATGGGCAACACATTCCAGTGCTTCAACACCTTTACAGTAAAGAACTTCCTCCTTATAGCCGATCTGAACTTCCCCTTAAAATTAAATGGGTTTAAGTTTGAACGCATTGCCACTTGTTCTATCACTACAATCCCTAATGAAGAGCCCCTCCCCAGCATCACTATAGGCCCCCTTCAGATATTGGAAGGCTGCTATGAGGTCTCCATGCAGCCTTCCCTTCTCCAGGCTGAACAACCCCAACTTTCTCAGCCTGTCTTCATACGGGAGGTGCTCCAGCCCCCTGATCATCCGTGTGGCACTCCTCTGGACTTTTTCCAACAGTTCCATGTCCTTTTGATGTTGAGGACACCAGAACATTTGTATTGTAAGTGATATTATTCATACAGTTCTTGTTCGTGGTGGACTCCAACTTCTATGAGATTATTTTACATGTTGCTTTTTTTTGTTTTGAAAAAAATGTCAGTGCTACTATGTGCAGAACTTCTATATCTAGGGTACTGTTCTTTAATATTTTTCTCTCACTGGTCTGAATGAAAATGAGGAAGTTTGCACAAAATAAATCATCAAACCCATTAAAAGAACCCTTATGGCTAGATTATGTCATTTCTTCAGCAAAAAGTCACTCATATAAGTGCATCTTTGTAATATACTAATATCACTGCATATTAATGACCAATTTCTGACACCACATACTTGGTCCTGCCTGTCCTGCCTTGCTTTTACCTTGAGAAAAAGAGAAGAAGGCTAAAAAAAGTATGGAAAACTTTTCCAACAAACTCCATTCTTTCTTTGTGTGGAGTACCAAGTGTGGAATCTCCACTCCTCTAAAACTGCTTCAGGAATAAGTAAGAATATATTTTTCCATTATGTTTTTGAACAGAACTCTATCTAGCATCTAAATGAGGTGCTGTTGCAGTTACATTTGAATGAGTAACTGAAGAGAAGAAAGAAGGTGGGAAGAAGAGGTAAAACAAAAAACAAATCACATGGTGACTTGAAAGGGAGAGAATGGTAGGGAAAAATACAAGTGCTGAGATCATGTCTACTGTTGCTTTTAGAAATCTTTTAGAGATTTCTCACTAGAAATGAAAAAGGTGGGATGATTTTGCACAAATTTTGTTTTGGTAATTTTCATGCACATCACAGTGATATTAGTTTTTTTTTAGCTTGCCACACTTATGGTTGGTGTTACAGTTCACTGGTTTCTGTCAGCAAAACTTTCCCTGCAAAGTGATTTTAATGACCTGTGACATCAGTTTTTCATGTTGCCTGGAAAAAATCATATATGAAACACAACTGCCATTGTTCCAAATAATCAGCAGCCTTATTTTATCTTTGAAAGAAAAGTAAGAAAATGAAGATTCATTTTGTTAATTGTCAAACAGAATTAGAATGTCAGAAGGATGCTGTATTTGTCTTGTTAATATGCCCTAATGGGAACTTCAGAAACTTCTAAGAAACGTTTCATTAAGTTTTTAAAAACTTTGGAAAATTGAGCACGTTGGAAAGTAAAATATATCATTTACCCTCATAGGTGGAGAAAGTGTGAGAATATGAGAGAAATAGAAAGTGTGAAACTGAAGATAGCAAAATACCTGGTTATTTGCTTCAAACATAATATTGGAATATAAATGCTTTAACTTCTGTCCATTCTTCATTGCTCCTCATGTGTTTCTTTTCCTGAAAATTTCTGGCGGACCATTTTGTAAGAGTCACGGACAATAACAAGTGTGTTTAATTTCTAATAAAGCGGAAAAGTACAATTTTTTTAAGCAACATTCTATATAGTATTCAATGAAATTTAATTCAATCTTTTCTGTGTAACTTGGCACAACTATGCTAGTGAATGCTGTTATCTTAACATGAGTACATCCTGGAGATGTAAGTCCATAAGTCCTGACATCTCAAATGACAACACTGTGAATGTATCAGTTTATTGTAAAATTTGTTGAAATAATAATAATGCATTACTTCCTTGTTCCAGATCTCACATTAGTACTATGGGTTTGCACTACTACTCTACACTGAATCTAATTGGTAATACATAGATATTTGTAGAGGTTGTTTACCCTACTTAGGGGGTCTTTAAACATGGGAGTTTGTGAAGGTGTAATGTTTCATAATAATCAAGTTCTACCACACATACTTAGATGCCAACATCTAAATATCGAGAAAAAAATATTCAGAGCTGTTCAGAGCAATTTTGTTTTCTTCTAGAACTAACTGAAATTGTACTGCTCCAGACTGCTCATCTGTCCCCAAAACACATTATCTGGAACTCTTACCAAGAAGTTGTGTCTGCTTTTCAACATTCTCTTTATGTCCCCTCAGATCTAAGATGCCATTGAAAGACTAGATAAACATGTTATTTCTGACAAGACTTGCTGTCAGAAATAGTCTTTTATTTCTGGACTGAATGACTATTTCTGTGAAAAGAGGAGAAACACCTAGCCACACCAGAATTATAACTACATGCAAAGTGTATATGCTTAGATCTGCTAAGCCACTGTCCATCATATTTGAGAGATCATGGCAGTCAGGTGAAGTTCCCGAAGACTGGAAAAGGGGAAATATAACCCCCATTTTCAAGAAGAGGAAAATGGATGACCCGGGGAATTACAGACCAGTCAGTCTCACCTCTGTGCCTCGCAAAATCTTAGAGCAGATTCTCCTGGAAGGTATACTGAAGCACATGAAAAACAACAGGGTGCTTGGTGACAGCCAGCATGGCTTCACTAAGGGAAATCCTGCCTGACCAATTTAGTGGCCTTCTACGATGGGGCTACAGAACTGATGGACAGGGGTAGAGCAGTTGATGTCATCTACCTGGACTTGTGCAAAGAGTTCAACACTGTCCCACACAACATCCTTGTCTCAAAATTGGAGAGACATCAATTTGATAGATGGACCACTCGGTGGATAAAGAACTGGTTGGATGGCTGCACGCAACGAGTTGTGGTCAATGGCTCAGTGTCCGGCTGGAGGCCAGTAACAAGTGGTGTTCCTCAGGGATTGGTGTTAGAGATCGGTCTTGTTCAACATCTTTGTTGGTGACATGGACAGTGGGATTGAGTGTGCCCTCAGCAAGTTTGCCGATGACACCAAGCTGTGTGGTTCGGTGGATACACTGGAGAGAAGAAATGCCATCCAGAGGGACCTTGACATGCTTGTGAGGTGGGCTGATGCCAACCTTATGAAGTTTAACCATGCCAAGTGCAAGGTCCTACACCTGGGTCGAAGCAATCTCAGGCACAGCTACAGGTTTGGCTGAGAAGAGCTTCAGAACAGCCCTGTGGAGAAGGACTTGGGGGTGGTTGATGAGAACATGAACATGAGCCAACAGTGTGCACTTCCAGCCCAGAAAGCCAACCGTCTCCTGGGCTGCATCAAAAGGAGCGTGACCAGCAGGTCAAAGGAGGTGTCCTGCCCCTCTACTCTGCTCTCCTGAGACCTCACCTGGAGTATTGCGTGCAGTTCTGGTGTCCTCAACATAAAAAGGACATGGAGCTGTTGGAACAAGTCCAGAGGACGATCACAAGGATGATCAGGGGACTGGAGCATCTCAAATATGAAGACAGGCTGAGAAAGTTGGGGCTGTTCAGCCTGGGGAAAAGAAGGCTGCATGGAAACCTCCTAGCAGCCTTCCAGTATCTGAAGGGTGCCTATAGTGATGCTGGGGAGGGACTCTTCATTAGGGACTGTAGTGACAGGACAAGGGGTAACGGGTTCAAACTTAAACAGGAGTGGTTTAGATTGGATCTAAGGAAGAAATTCTTTCCTGTTAGGGTGGTGAGGCACTGGAATGGGTTGGCCAGGGAGGTTGTGAGTGCTCCATCCCTGGCAGTATTCAAGGCCAGGTTGGACAGAGCCTTGTGTGGCATGGTTTAGTGTGAGGTGTCCCTGTTTATAGCAGGGGTGTTGGAACTAGATGATCTTAAGGTCCTTTCCAACCCTAACTATTCTATGATTCTATGATTGGTTATTAGATTTGTGGGTTCAGTAATCATTCTGGGCATGAGATAAATAAGACA
Source organism: Agapornis roseicollis (assembly GCA_002631895.1). NCBI lineage: Eukaryota > Metazoa > Chordata > Aves > Psittaciformes > Psittacidae > Agapornis > Agapornis roseicollis. The sequence continues at coordinate 58,425 of NDXB01011941.1, forward strand.
GATGATACAGTGAGCAAATATTTTACTTTAATAATATCTCCAGCATTTGCAGATCCATTCCAGACTTCCTGCATTCGTAGCTATCACAATAGTAAGTTATAGTTAAAGATATATCTCTGAATAATTCAGGCTGCGACCTTCTAATGGTTTCTATTTTCCCTTCTTTTTATTTTTCTCTGCATTTCATTACTTTTTTCTCTCATTTTCTTATTATCTGTCTCTCTCTCCTGTGACTACTCATAAGAATAATTCTCTCCCTAGACTGTTAAAAAAATGTGGGCATATATTAATGTATTTTTATAATTAGTATGTTTTTACATACTCAAGAAAACATTTATCAGGCAAAAAGGCTATAGACCTAAAACATTTTTTCAGTGTCAAAAGCTCATGATGTGTAAGTGTTGTTAATTCTTTGACTGTCCTTTGCAAATTATTTTTTCCTAATTCTAAATTGAAGAATATCGAATTTATTTCTGTACTACTCCTTTTTAATCTATGTAAATGTTTCAAATTTAAACAGGGGAAGTTTAGATTGGATATAAGGAAGAAATTCTTTCCTGTTAGGGTGGTGAGGCACTGGAATGGGTTGCCCAAGGAAGGTGTGAGTGCTCCATCCCTGGCATTGTTCAAGGCCAGGTTGGATGAAGCGTTGGGTGGCATGGTTTAGTGTCGGGTGTCCCTGCTTATGGCAGGGGGGTTGGAACTAGATGATCTTAAGGTCCTTTCCAACCCTAACTATTCTATGATTCTATGATGTTGGACAGACACTTGAGATATTTTTGCGTTAAAAATAAATAAGCTTTACTTAACAAGCCTTAGGAATAATAATCCTGTAACACAGATGGTGTATGCCAACCAACCACAAGCAACAGCAAATTTAGCTGGACACAAACCAAGCAAAATCTAGTCCTTCTACAGAAAAAATATCTAACTTAAACAGTTCTTTTTAAGTATTGTCGAATCTCAGTCATTCCATGTAAATATCACTGTCAGTTTATGTTTGATAAAAACCCTTTAAGCATCTGCATTTGGCATTTTTAATTTAGAATAAAACCCCACTATTTTGTATTTGTCAGTGTAACTCAAACTTGAGTTTTATCCATATTCTTGCCTACCTACAGTTACTCAGAGACATTTATGACCTGGAAATAGTGTCTGCATTTCTATTACATATTCTGTACTATTGCTTTTAGATTCTGTCCTTGCAGACATTTACTCAGTTTCTCTAGCTTTAGGTCTGAGAAGTTGAAACATCCGAACTAGAACTGAGAGAAGTGCATAAGAAAATATAGTATCCTTCAAAATATATCAGCACAACCTTTATCATAGGTTTCTTAATTTATTTTCTTCTGTAAATGAAACAAGCAAAGAAGGGAATGTTTCTCATCTAGTTCCTTGCATTTCCACTATTAACACTGTAGGACTGAAATGCTATGAAAATGTCATTGTTTATATTGTGATAAATGTTCTTTTTTATAGATGACAATTTGACAGAAAACAACAGTCTTCATTATACTTAGAAACCTAGCCTACACCAGAAGTGTATGTGAAAAGATGTACAGAAATGTTTAGCATTACCATGTAAAAATATTCTCTAAACAGCTAGTCTTTCAACTGAGTAAACACACAGTTTTCCTAAATTATTAAATTATTGCATAAACAATTTGGGATGAGCCTTGCATTGTTTATTTTCATTATTTGCAAGGCTGAAATTATTACACAGATAGAGATTATTGTAGAAAGCTACAATTTGTATACATTCCAGATCCCTCTTCTGTGGGATTCTCATACTTTAGTGTTTTCCCTGTCTTTAATGATCATTGTTAATCTGTGCAATGGGGAAGTAGAAGACTAACATGGATGTAATCTGCGCTTCTTTCAAGTAGATTTATTAACAGCCTATAAATACTATATGTGCGAATTACAGACTTTAATTCTCATATTGATGTAATTAATGAGCATAAGTGTACTACAGTCATGACTATGTTTCCATGAAAATGGTTTGCTAGAAAGGTAAGTCAGACTCATGCAGCTACCATCCCTTAGCATTCTGAACCCATTTTACAGTGTAAAACAATTGCCTGCCTGTCATTTTTCCTTATCTGGTTTAGACTTGCTTTTTTAGTCTCTGCAGTGTTAAAGCTAACATATGCTATGCTTGTAATTGAGAAGCAAAATAGATAAGCTCAATTCTGACCAAAATTCAGCTAGTTCAGATAAATTTTTGAGATGTCTGACCTGCTGTTCTATTACCCTAGTATAGCCAAGGATTTTATTATGCTGAGAAGGTAATTTAGATTTCTAAGTTACTTTTTTTTTTTTACCTGAAACAACATAAAACACATAGATAAAATTATTTCAAGAGAAAGAATATTCACTCTGTCTCAGTTCTAAGACCAGCTGGTCCATTTAACCATTTCAAGTCTATGCAGGGTTTGAAGTCGGCTTCCAAAATGCATTGTAACCATTTGATGTAATTTTTCACACTGACTGTAGACCTTTCATTCTCAGCCAGAAAAAGTCTTACTCATGAGTATATGCCAATTCTCAATTTGGAGAGTGCTAGATCAAAAAAGCCCTGCTTATGGCAGGGGGGTTGGAACTAGATGATCTTGAGGTCCCTTCCAACCCTAACTATCTATGATTCTGTTATTCTATGCCTCTACTGTACACTGTTGCAAAGTGTAGATGTGACCTCAAAATCATCAAAGTACCTAGCCATACTTAACTTTAACTCTGTAACAACCCCACTAACTTCTAAAGTGTACTTACTGATAAACCACTGCTTAAAAGGTAACCTAACCTTAATGAGCTCATGAATCAGGCCTGTAAAATGTAGGAAGGGGTGATGGTAAGGGCTAATTATGCAACTTCCAAAATAGTTAAAGAAATGTGGCATAATTTTGTCACTGAAAAGTAAATCAGAAACTGTTGCAGCCTGTGTAGTTTTTATTATTACTATTATTTTTTAGGTAAGAGAGTTTGTAGCCAAAAGATATTATAATTATATAAACTAGGGTATAACTGACTATAAACATAGTAACGTAGCATAAAGCAGTGTAAACAGCAATAGTATGTAAGCATTCTGTAACACTGTCATGGCATAGCTAAAGACAGTGTATGAACATTTTGCCTAAATGTATCATCTGCACAATCACCAAAGAGGCAAATAAGGTCTTGTAGTTGCACGTAGGAAGCATTCAAGCAATAAAAGTTAGTATAAGGACAGAATAAGCAAAATAAAGTTTCGAATAAGCAAAATAAAGTTTCAAATAAGCAAGGCATTCTGCATACATCCTGCAGCAAAATACATAAGAAAGATGACTGACAAAAGATTATGAAAGCAGTATCAGGAGCAGATAAGACCCCCTCACAGACTTTTTGTGAAGGACTCAACAGTAGAGAAACAGCAGGTATAAGCAAGGAAAGTCAGAGAAGAAAGAGAACAGGGTGACTTCAGTTCTGAGTTCTTTCAGCAATGAGCTCCTGAGAGTGATCTCCTGAGTCTCAGTGACCAACGGTTACCAAAAGCTATAGGTATTCATAATAACTAAACAGCTTCAGCTCCATACTTTTGTGTGTTCAGAGCTTTTTTAAGATATAAATGCTAAAGACAAAGTTTTGAAAAGGCAGTAATAATGATCAATATTGTGTAAGAACTAGTCAGCTCTATAATGTGTTAGTAATTGATATATTTAATAAACTTTATTAATTTTTTATGGTTGAATCTTCTCATATCAGTCATATCTAGATACCTGACATACATATATATGCATGCATATATGCATAAAAATACATACAATTGCAATAGTGCTCACATGACCAAAACAAATCTAAATTGTGTGCTGATAGTAGAATTTGTATGACTGACCTATTCACCAAACCTTAGAAATTAATAAAAAAAGAAGGGGTGGGACAGACAACTTAAGTTGTCATGTATTTTATTATAATAGATTTACAAGTGCTTCAAGGTAAAAAAGCTTACTAAAAATGATCATGAGAACAAAACCCGTGGAAACAGAAAGACTAACATATATTAACATATAGCATATTTGAATGGTTTCTACTTCACCTTTCCATGAGAATTACCTTTATTTGTAATTTGAAGCTCTCACGGTTTCATTCCAAATTCAGATTTAATCACTACTGTTTAAATTGCTCTACTGGAGTTTTTAATTTATTTTGTTCTTCAGGTGTGCAACATCAAAGAGGAAAGTACTTAACAACTATAACTAGTTAGGCTCTTACCCTTTATTTTGCAATAACAATGAAATGTTCTGTGTATTATGTGAAGATTTATTTAAATACTACATTTTTTTATGATGCCATGTGCTATCACCAAAAAAGCCATTTAGAGAGCATTGAAGAAAAAACATTTCCATTTAACAGACTTAGGTACACTATCAAATCATTATGAGTTTTGCACAGAATGGCATGTACTTTCTTTTCTGAAATACTGAGTAGCAACTTGTATTCAGCTTTTTATCAGAGGTAGAAAATAAATGCACCTTGCCAGGATTTCACAGTGTAAATACGTATATTCTTATGAATGTGGCAGGTAATTGAAGACATTACTCTTGACAGCTGTGGATAACCACCACCTACCTGGAGTGCACCACTCAGACAGTGAAGCCAACAAAAAACAACCCTTTGAGCATTCCTAATCCGTTTCAGTGTAATGTCAAATCATTTTGTGTTAGAGCAGCCCTGGAGATAGTTCATGGAAACTTGGCTGAATTTGTCTAAAACATATTATATTCTAGCTATTCAACAACTTCTGCAAGTAAGCCACTGGGATATAGTAGTATCTTAAACTGTTCTTGTTTCCAAAGTTCTTGTTCACATTCTTTCAGTACGTTCTAGGAGCTGCATTTTGACTCTCTAATTTTTCCAAAACTCTTCTTTTCCCTGGTTGTTATTGGAAACAGTAGAGATAATTGTACAGTGTAGAACAGCTACATTTACACTAGCTGCAAGAGAAAGTATTGCTAATAGATTTTATTAGTACAAGACTGTACCTTCCAAATATAATTAAAGTGTCATCTTTGCTCATCTGTATTTCGTAAAGTTAGAAGCACTTAGTTCTGTCCTCTGTTTAGACATAATCTCAGAAAGATTGTGTTAAATGCCTCTTTCAGAGGCTGTGAAAAGAATTTTAACTATTGGTTCAGTAGCTAGAAAATGTGCTTTTTTGACTTGGGAACTAATCTTTGCTATAGAGTAAATGTTCATAATGCCACTTACCTGTTTCAGTTTCCCATGTCTGGTTTTATCTTTCAAAATTTAAACAAATAGATTGCCTTTATAGCTGAGGAGAGAAATAAGCAATTTTGGGATGTGGCTGATCTCACTGTAAGCAGATATCTGAAACAGGTCAGACAAACTGCATCCTAAAAGTGAATCTTTGTATCAAAAATGAGAAAGCCTTAAGTGAGTAGAATAGGTGTAAGCATCTATGTATCTCTATATTAGGTTTCTTTTGTTCTAACATTATATTCTAAGCTGGAAATCTGGCACCAGGACCAATATGAGTTTCTTAATGACTTCTTTTTCTCTGTAAACATCCATGTAAAAATCTACACTGTGATCCAGACATTTTAAAAATCAGCTATTAAATTCTCATTACATGGACTAAATCACCTTACTAATTTCATTTTACTTTGTCTTTGTACTCAATTTAATTTCACATATACTTTAAAAAAAAAATAAAAAGTATGTCTTTTTCATTTTTCCTTTACTAATAATTACTACCAATAATTACCTAAATATGGCAATGTTACAGAAAGGAGATCAATGTATTTTAATGTATAGTAAGAAGGAATATTGTTCAATTGAAAATTCCCAAGCCATTAACATAAATCTATTTTTTAAATGATTGAACATGTGTGAATTGAAAAGGATTGAAATGTCGTAAAGGTTACAAATTCAATTATTTAAAAGTTAAGATGCATTAAATTTTTGTCTAGTCTTCTGTACAATATCAGTTCAGAGTTTTTTTGTGTTTATATTCCTTTCAATTCCAGAGTTACTCATGCAATGCTTCAGTTTCTATCCGTTTGTTATTCAGGCATTTCCCCTTTTAACACTGCATGTGTTCATTTCTCCACATTTCATAGCTACATTGACTTAAAAATCTGAATACCTGTGTTCAGGGTTAGTACCATGAGTTAGAAAATGCTTATAGAACGAGGCAGACTCTCAGTGTTGCTTTTTGTCTGCACTGTTCAGCGTGACATTCCTACTTACCTTTTGTACTTCATTCATATATATTGCACTGTGTAGAAAATCTTATATTTTACTGAAGGTCTTTTTGATTACAGTCCTCACCCACTTTAACCTTGAAAACCATTCATAGTCAAAATATTGTTTTGTCAGATTCAGCAAATATTATTATCCCAATTTTACAAATGAAATGCAAAAGGGTAAGAAAATTCCAGATTTTTTACTAGAATTCCTCATTAGTTAAAAACACTGTTATTTTTATGAATTTGTGGAACCTGTGTCAATGAAACAAACACTTTCTGAGCTGTCATACTACAAAACAAAATGATCATCTACTAGCTAATAAATAACTATAGTGGTCTCTGTTGTACAAATTGAATTATAATCTTTAAAGTAAAATACTGTTCTCAGCTGCAGCCATTCAAGCCTAGAGTGGCTCCAGGTTTGTGCTTTTCAGTATTTCATGGAAGCAGCTTGCATTAATTTGCCGGCTGGAGGAAGGATTTCAGAATGCACCCTGGAGCTTTATTAAATTTGCTTTCTGGAATATTATTCTGAAGCTCTTTTATTAAAGAAAACATGTTACAGTATTTTAGGAAAGAGCTGAAGCACCAACAGCTACAAGAAGTCTTCAGTTTTTATTAAAAATGCAGAAAAATTCAGTGTTCAAAATCAATGTAGGAAGTTATTTTGCTACTGGGTTTACTTCCTGAAAACACTTTTGAAACTCAGTATCTAGCTTTGTTTTGTTTTGGTTTAGTTTTGTTTTTGTTTTTTGGTTTGGCGGTTTTTGGTTTGTTTGTTTTTCTGTTTCCTTTCTCATGTCTTGTTAATGGATATTAACCAAGCCTGAATTCTGCTCACTCTGTGCAGGTACCTGCATCAGTTTTGTATGACTGAAATGTGAAAATATTTTTCTGGGTATTTACTCTAATTACAAGACAATAAGAGGTTATGCTCAAAATGTATAAAAGCATTTTGAATAGTGCAGACAAATGCAAGCACGATTATCAAGTGTTAGCCTTATGGTCAGTCTTAAAAAAGACTTTAAGGGCTTACTCTTGAAGAAAGAAGATAAAACCTCCCTGTGTACAAAGTTCTTTAACGTCTATGCTTCCCTACAAGGAACTGGGTTCTCACATTACCTGAGTGCTACTTTTCATCTATCCTATACTTTGAATATGACTGACTTTCCAAGAGGAGTTTACACTTCCAAGAATTAAAAACAAACAAAAAAACCTGTAACAAACCCCAAAACAACCACTGCTCATTCTAAAAGGCCCTCTGAAATATTACCCGTTCCAAAGCAGACTTCCTTAGTACCTCCTATGAAGCAGGTAATGCTTATTCTTTTTGAGATTTATGACCAACATGCAAAAAGCCCCAGGCAAATTTTAATTTCATAGTGCTTTTTAGAGATGTGAGATCTAGAAACCAAAAGTTTTAGACCTTACTCCCATCTGAATTTATATTGCTGTTTCTTCTAACAATAATTAATTTTGCTTAGTTGTAAACTGCACTGAAAGTGATATGATGGGTACAAGATGCTTAGCCTCATTAGATATCTTGGACTACTTTATGTATGTATAATTTCTAAAGAGGGAATCCTTTTTACAAAATTGACACATTATCTGTTCACAAAAAAAACCCAACCAACCACACAAAAAACCTTATATAAAAATCAATCTTACTAGCAATACAGTGGATTTAAGGAGGACTAAAATTATTTAAATTAAATGTAATAATTATTAGATCAGCTGTACTAATTAAAGCTTATATACACCTAAGTTATAAAATAACATAGGTGTCTAAAGGACTCAAAATGCTTTTCCCTTTAGGCATTTTCAGGAACACCAACTGTTAAAAAAAATTCTACTTCCACCAGAGTGATGTGAATGGCAGTCTGAAGCTACTTAAATTCTGATTCTTTGTCATTATTTATGCATATGTATCTTAAGTATTTTCATTTTCTTCTTCCAAAATTAAATCAAGAGTCTGCTCACAGATAGCAAGAAACAATGGCTAGTGTTAGTATTACTTCTTGAGAGTATCAGTGTCCAAACTTCTGCATTAAAGTCAATTGGTTTTATTATTCATACTGCAAATTTGGTATCATATTCAGCTCCACAAAATAATTCAATTTTTATTCTCCATAGAAATATTTGGCCTATAGGCCACTTTGCTTACTCTGGATTTATAAAAATAGCTGCTAGTGGCAAGAAAAGTGACAGTACTTGAGACGTTACTTTTAACTAATTTCTACAAAAAAGACTGTACATATAGTCAGACTCACTGTCACTTCCAATTTATTCCTATATTTGTCTTCCAGCTGTCATTTCCATGCTTGTTGAGCATCCCTGCCACACAAGACTTCTCTCATAGCCACTAAGGGCCAAATATCCCTCTCCATACAAAACAGAATTCCTATTGACTTTAGTGACAGTTGTGCTTACATAAGGAATAGAGTTTTGTTGACTGTCTCTTACATTCAACAGTACATTGAAGAATGTTTAGGTTGTTTTGTTGTTTGAGGTTTTTGTTTTTCATATACAGTACCATCAAAAGAAACAAAGCACTGTATTTCTCTTTTTATTTATGCTTGCTGCATTTACCAAAACCTATCAAATACTCTACTACAGTTGTTTTTACTTCAGCTGTCAGAAGTATCTGAAATATTAACATTTTGAAATATGAAATATGACATTTGAAATATTATTTAAAAAAATATATGCAAGTATTGAGTTATTTGTGTCTTCATAAGAAAATACCATTTGATAACACCAGGATTATATTTCCCCTCTTTCTCAGTTGGTAAACTGGTAACATGATCTGTAAGTTTGTAAAATAATTATGTACATCTATAGAAATACAGATCTTGTTGTAATGAAAGATGCTGTAGAAATATTCTCTAGTATTTATATTCCAGCAGTACAAATGAAGTAGAGATGAAGATTCTTCCACTTTGCAAGAATAAATTTTCATACATTTCAGAGAAAAAAAAATATATAATATATATATTAAATATATAATATATAATGTGTATGAGTTAAACCAAGACTGAAGACTTGTGAACTTCTGACAATAATTAACAGTAGGGTAGTCTCTAAAATGTACTACCCTTTGCCAGAACTAGAATAATGAAAAGTAATTATGGAGTCCTAGATCCACTGGAGTCTACTTAACAGTCCAGTTATTCTGCTGGAGTCACTGTATACTGGAGAGAACAGAAAAGCAGATCAAATACTATTATTGTGTATAAATATGAAAAAACTCCACAAAAAACCAAACCAAACCAAACAAACAAACAAAACAAAAAACCAAAATAAAAGAAAAATAGTCCCAAACAATTCCATGGAAAATGTTAATAGAGGAATATTAAATTTTAGTTGAAATATCCATAGTTCTGATTTTGTAGTCTTTGCAAACAATATAGTGTGTAAGTTTTATATTCTAAACCAATATAAATTTGCAAGATAAAATACTGACAAGTGTTTTCCCTATTGTTTTGGATCATATTTTTCCTACATTTTCAGATTTCCTAAATTAAGGTGGGAGACATCTCAAACACTTCAAAGAAAGACCAGAAAACTTTTGAAAGCTTTGAATACTCAGAGTAATTACTTAAAGGTTAATTTTCTTGTACCAATAAGGCCACATTTCTGGAATTCTGAATGCTTAGATCTTGTACAGTTGAAAGTCGTGTTCAGGCAACTGTACAAGTTGCTCATCTCAGTAAAACTTTTTTTTTTTTAACTTTTTTTTTTTTTTTTTGGGAATCTTTTTTTTTTATTTTTGTTGAAAAAAATTT